>CANSNZ010000003.1:172500-482852 GCA_947646795.1 Beta lomatogona
CTAGAAACCCAATTTGTTGATGCTCTAGCCCGTTTCGCCTCTGTGATTAGGATTCCTCGAAATATGCCATTAATGTCCCTTATGATTGAGAGACGACAAAAGCCTGCTTATGTTTATACCCTAGCCATCTACACAAATCAAACTCCCTATGATCCTAGGTTTCTTGACATCGTCATATACCTAACCAAAAAAGAATATCCACCTAACACTTCAAATAGAGCGCAACGTGCATTGAGGCTCCTAGCCTCACAATATGACCAATACAATGGGATATTGCATAGAAGAACGCAACATGGTATACATCTTCTGTAATACCCAGTTCTTAAATAGCTTTAATTATAAAATAATTAAAGTTAATAGCCCTAATAAAGTTATTAATAGTTCTTTCGGAATTATTTTGAGAAATAATACGTTTTTTAAGTTGTACGAGAAACCTAATATTATAAGTTTTACAATAAACCTAATCTTGATTTATTGTAATGGTCATGTTTTAAGTAACTCTCATTAATAGTTATTGCATCTCATTTACCGATCATCTCTTAGAATTATTTTATTAAACATATATTCACCGTTTTACGTATATTTGAATATAGAGAAAATATAAATTATAATATTGTTAAAGTGAAAAGAAAAAATTTCAATAGTTGTTTTATAAAATAAAATACAGATATTAAGTAGCATTAACTAGTGAAATCTAGACGATTCTAAAAAATAACCCATTTTCCATCATAAAACCCAAATAGTAAACCCCAAGATAATTTTTTTTCTGTCTCCCCGTGTCTCTTTCCTCCCTGCTTCCTCTTCACTCGTGTCTCTCTCCTCCCCTTCTGCCGACTCAGCTCGTCGGTGGTACGTCGTCCAGAACTTGACTTTATCAGCTCTCCGGCTTCCTTATTCCGGACCATGTGGTGGTGCATGTGTTGTTGCTCCTTTCCTTTTCCCTTCTGTGTTGTGCGCGACAGGTGGCCGCGCTAATAGTGGCCTATCTAGGAATTACGGGATGGGGGTACAGATAAGATAAAATCAAATAAAACAAAGTACAATGCTAGAGTTAATTTACGACTAAAAATTCAATTCAAAATACAATGCCAATATCAATTAATGATTCAAATTATAACTAATTTAAAACGACGAAAATAAATAAGTTTCAAATAAATAAAAATTACAAGTGCGTCCGACGACCTTTCATAGATTGGAAGCGGTTAATTACATCATCATCATCACTAACTTGTAAAAAAATGATCCCTCTCAATATAAGTGACAAAACATTCAAAAGTTGATACCCTATACTATTTCGCAATTTGCTTTTCACGATAGTCATCAATGAAAATACTCTTTCCACACTTGCGGTTGCCACGAGAAGAATCAATACTAGTCTTAAAAGCAAGTGGAGTAGCTTATATGTAGTATGCTTCTCGGTTTCGACAAGCATCATAGAAAGCTCACCAAGATCTTTCAATTTGCGGAACTTTTCATCCTTTCGCATGTCATCAATAAAAAGATCAAGTTAAAAACAAAGAGTGACCAAATCATTGGTTGAGAACTCCTTTTCATAGAATTCGACAAGTCTGACCAACTTATTCTGATCAAAAGAAGCAAAAGAGTAGAGAGGACTAAAACAAGCCATGCAAGTGAGCAACTCCATATTTACCTCATTGAACCTATTGTTAAACTCTTGAAGAGCAAATCAATGACACATAGAAACATTTCTGCTCGAAAGTGATGGAGATTTGTAACCTTTGCAAAGAAACGCTTTGATCTACCACGGGGAACATAAGTATCATCCATACTAGGAACTTCAATGGCATGTGTTAGCACAAAATGAGCACACACGATCCAAGAAATCTTCCCATTTTTCATCTCTCATCTTTTGCAATATTTTCTTAGTTAAAGAAACAAGAGCCATAGAATTAAAAATGTTTTGTTATTTTCGTTGCAAAAGCATTACTCAATACATCTGTATACCCAAATATCTCTAACATCAAATGTTCCATGAAAATGAACTCGAATGACTCAAATGTGGCCATGATAGCTTGAGCTTTTCCACGATCTTCCTTATACAAGATATTGTTTCCAATAATCACAAGTACTTTAATGATTGTAGAATACAAAGTGGTGATGTTCAAAATAGTTTTACCGACCCCCAACTAGCTTCACCCAGCCTCCCTAAACCCCGTTCTTGGTTTAAACTTTGTCCACTCTCAATTTCTCCTAAATTTAATGCTTCTACAACTTCTTGAGCTTGAATTACTTAAAGCATTTCTCTTCGCTGACAAGAAACTCCAATAACATTCAACAAATATCCAAGTTGTTCAAAAATCCAAATACAGTCACCATTATCCTTAGCAACAACAACAAGAGTCAATTGAAGTTGATGGGCAAAACAATGGACGTAGTAAGCAGAAGGAGTTTCATTCATAATCAAAGTTTTAAGTCCATCTATCTCATCTCTCATATTACTCGCTCCATCATAACCTTGACCACGAACTTCAAACTCAACGAATAATCCATAAGTAAAGACTCGATTGCTTTCTTAAGTGACAAAGCTTAGTATCCTCAACATGAACAATACCAATAAACCATTCACACACTTTCCCTTTCTTATTCACATAACGCAAACAAAGGCCTAATTGTTCTTTTTGACAAATATCACTAGACTCATCAGCTAATATCGCAAAGTAGCCTTCACCAAGATCTTCAAAAATGAGCTTAGTAGTTTCTTTGGCACAAGAATTAATAAGTTCCTTTTGAATGGAAAGCACAATCATTTGATTATTTCCAAGAGCATTTTTTAGGACAACAACCATATCATCTTTATTATTTTTAGCAAGCCATGTTAAAAGCTCAATAAAGTTTCCTTTATTACTTGATACTTCACTTTCATTATGACCACGAAAAGCCAAACCTTGTTGCAAAAGAAAACTCAAATACTTTAGTGAGTAAGTTAAACGGGCTTTATAAAGGATAGTGGCATTGGTGCTTTGGTGATTTAAAGATTGATTAATTGATATTTTTTTGGGTTAGTGAAAAAACGGTATTTCTCTTGAGCTTGATTATGGGCTCTAGCAATGCCTCCAATATGTTTCTCAAACCTATCGGGTTTATTCCAACTCCGAAATCCTCCATTGACAAAATTATCACCCCCTCGGATAACTAGTTTTATCTTTGACCAAGTAACACACAAAATAAAAAGTTGCACTTTTTCAACACTATATTCAATCCAATTATACTTGTCAAACCAAGAAATACTAAAACGGCGCATACCTCCTATTTCCCTTTGAGGAAAATCATGTGTCCTTGGTTGACAAGGCTTTTTAGCAATGTATCTTCTTCTCACGTTGTACGTGTGTTTTTATTTCGCCTACCCCACTGTAAAGGTTTTATTGAAAATTGTTTTGAAAAAAGTCGCCAACAATTATTTTTGGGAAGAATCATAAACCTAATTGGATATGGGAAAACCGTAGGGACAAATTATCCAATGTAGATATCCCCGTCCTTACTCCATAAATGGTCAAAATGAACCAAAGATTGAGTTCGGGGGTGAGGGTACGAATATAGTCATAATGAACCACATTCTCCCAAAGTTGGCCTCTACTAAATATCGATTCATAACAGATTTTATGCCAAAGAATAATCAAATAATGTTTTAAACAGCCTAAAAATGTTTAGTCTAGGTTGGTTCAGGAAACACATAAAAAGACTATTTTTAGTGATATGTTATTAGGCAATCAATATTACATGGAACCTATAGGAAGCTGTCCAAATCAATCTGATTAATATTAGAACAGTTCTTTAGGTGTTTGATTAGCAAAAATAACATGTGGGGTGGTAAAAACATTAAAACAGGATAATCATATAATATGCATAGAATAATCAGGCAAGCATATAATATACAAAGGCATGAATAATAATAATATGAAATAAAGCATAGAAAAGGGGTTAGAATATACAGTATCGCGATTATTACTTAAAGATCTACATCATGAAATAAATGGTTAGTAACTTCAAAGCAATAAATATAATTTATTATTCAAGGATCCTCAGGATTATACCTATGCGGCTTAGATTGAAAAGCGCAACGATCTTTAGGCGGAGCAATCGTGGAACCAGGAAACAATGTATGATCAGGTATAGAAATTGATTGAAGAATTGAAAGTATTTGAGTGTTTGAGTATTTGGGAATTCGAAGTGTATTGTAGAGGTATTCGTAAGTTTTTGTATGTGTGAAATAATAATATGAAAAAGCCGTTTGTAATTTAGAAATCACTACCACGTGTCAGCCGCACATTGGTGTGTCTGACGCGGCCAGCTTAATCAGATTTTAACACGTGTAGACGCATTTTTGAAAAGATAGAAAAGAAAGTTGCGTCTCACACAGGACTTGAGTCACAATCCCACGTGTCAGGCGCTCATTTGCTCGCCTGACGCGTTTTGGCCAATACGCTGGACGCACGTGGCACGCTGAGCGCACTCGCCGCGTCCGGCGCATATTCCAGTATATTCCAGTATATTCCAGCATATTCGCTTTTGATTCTGCGCTGTATGTTTAATCATTGGATCCTTAAATGGGAAGACACGATTATGTGTCTACACACATCCTCTTGATCATTCGGATGATATGATGTAATTAGCCTCCTAGTTCCCAGACCATGTGGTAGAAGATCAACATCATACATAACACTTGAAGCATTAGTTGTAAAACTACTTTGAGGCGTAGTTTCAAACGGTGAAGAATTAGGTTATTCATCCTCACTTTCTTCTTGAATTAGATGAACTTCATAATTAATTTGTTCAATTATTGGAACCTCACGATTACATTCTTCAATTAGAGGTTCCTTTGATGTTGGAGAAGATGAAGTTGAAGACACTTGTGATTTTCCTCTAACTCTCTTCCAAAAAAATTCTAAACTTTTGTTTTTCATTTTCCAAATCTAGTATAAAGTAAACATATTATTAGATATTAATTCCAAAGTCCCTTGTTTCAAATTACATTTCACAACATCTAATTCCAAATTCAACTAATTTGAATTCACAACCTCATAATCTCTATTTGAATTTCACAATTTCTAATCTCTAATTTCAATTTAAGTAATCTCAATTTCCTTATTTCACAACTGCACACAACATTTTATTTCATTTTCATAATTTCTTATTTCAATTCCATATATCAATTCACATATAATTTTAATTTCACAACTTCTAATTATACTCCAAATTCTATTCCTAAAAAATTGAGAAGTCTATAAATTAACAGAAGTAAAAAAAAAATTGGGGAAAAAAAATACCTGGAATAGTAGAACTGATAAACTTGAGGTTTTGGGCTAGTGGGCTTTTGGCAACGCGATTGGCAACACGTCAAACACAACATCCTGCTCCAGCAACGTGACTGCCGACTGACAACCAGCAACGTGAGTCCGACAGTGTCCGGCGACCGGTAGTAATCAGAAAAGAAAAGGAAAGGGAAATAGGAATAAAGAAAGCAAGAGAGAGCAAAAGGTATGAGGGAGCCAAAAAAAAAATAACGTTATGAATGAGTATTGACAGTGTAGAGTGTCCAGAGGAGAGAGAAAGAGAGGAAAAAGGAAAAAGAGATCAAGTTTTTGAGAAATGGATTAATCCTAGTAAATAGGGTTGTCGTGTTAAAGAATTTAGAATGCTTTTGTGGGTTATCAGTGTGTAACTTATGGAATAGGTTGTGGTTCTATATACAGAGGTTAGTTGGATACTTGGAAGAATTATCAAGGTTATAGGGTAAAATAAGGTCCTTCGTATGTTTTGTGAATAAGTTATGATTTATGTGTTGGTGATGTTGTTGTTGAGGTGAATTGTTATAGAGCCTCTGTATGATTTGATGTGCGAGAATCGTGAATTGTTGAATATCGGTCCGAAGATAAAGCGTTATATGGTATCTAGCAGAGGTACGCAGAGGTACACATTGTTCTTCCACCTTCTGAACTAAATTTTACGTTTATGTGGTTTAAGATCATAAAAGTTTTTGGTATGAATTATATGTTATAAGTTCTATATAAAAGTTTAGAAATTATATTGTTGGTTTTAGAATATGAAAAAAAAATTATTTGACGACTAAGCTATTTAACAGTTTTCTTGTTCCAATAAATTGAATATCTAAAGTCTTCTATAAGTTTATAATTGATTACATGATTAGTCTGTGTTTAAGAATAACAATGAGAGAGAAATTCCCACTAAGCTCGAGGAAGAAGTAATTCAGCTCAAGGAAGTCTTAAAAGGCATGACAAAGGCTGAACCATGGATGGCTATTCATGGGTTAACACTTTTCCCAAAGGCATGGTTACCTCATGGTTTCAAGATGTCTAATCTGACAAATTTGATGGGAGCGGTAGCCCCACCAATTTCCTGAAAATGTATGAGGGGGCAACGAGTCCCTGGGGAGTGGAAGAATCATTGATGGCTCAACTCTTTCAACGGTATTTAGATGGTGCTGCAACACATTGGTTCCTCAACCTTGAAAACACAAAGAAATCCACTTGGGCTGACATAGTCAGAGAGTTCATAAACCAGTACAAATATAATGAAGAAATTGATGTTACTAGAAGGGATCTGGAGACTACTTCTCAATACCTTAATGAGACATTTTCCTCATTCATCAGTCGGTGGAGAAACAAAGCCTCCAAAATGATGAGTAGGCCTAATGAAGAAGAACAACTGCAAATGGTTGTGAAGAATCTTCTTCCTGTTTATCAGAAGCATATGGCGTACTAATATTTCCCGACTTTCAAAGCTTTGATTACTACGGGAACTCTAGTTGAGGACGATATGAAAAGGGTAGATATCAAGAAAGATCAACCTACTGGCGGCACTACTTATAATGCAAAGTTTGGAAATAACAAAAGAACTCCAAACAACGATTCAGCAGCTCCTAAACACTAATACAATCCATGCCATTGGCGCATCTTCTGCATTCCAGTTGCGGCCTCAAAGGAACTTTACTCCTTTGAACATGACTTATTCCCAGGCTCTCTCCAAGCTAAAAAAAGGCCTAGTTATGCAACCCTTCAATCCACGTCCACCTCCTAAAAATATTTACCCTAGTTATCACCCAAACTAAAACTATGAATATCACTAAAGTCCGGGGCATAATACTGAAAACTACACGACTCTAAAGCATTAGATTCAAAATCTTGTGGATGATGGAAAGCTCTCCTTAGGATCTACTTCCACTAAACAAAACGATTCTCAGCCTAACATCACAAAAAAAAACCCTTTCCTAATCATAGGCCTTCATTTGGCATTAATACTATCTCAGCTGCTTCAGATGGATGCAATCCAATCCAGTTAATCTGCAAGACAATTCCTCAAATGTAGGTTACAAGTGTCTGGTCTATGACTACTCCACTCAAGAAGAAGTCAAAATGGTGCCTTGTAAAGACCCCAGTTTCACTCTCAACAAGGATCCATTCTCTGACATGTGTTGAACCTTGGATTATGATGGTGCCTTCTTCATTTTGGACTCTGATGCTGATGAAGATGCCTCTTCGGTCTTGACAATTGTGGAGAAAAACACTGGAGGACATTCCACCACTCCAAATACATACCAGCGCCCCATCTGCCTCGATGATCTTAGTGATGAGGAGTACGTGGATATATTTCATTTGACTAGAGCAGGTCGCCATTTTAAACCATCTCATTTGGAGGATGAAAATCCTTTAGAGGTATTGAGATGGAAGTAAAAGGGAAAAGAGCCAATGACAGAGGATAGTAATAAAGAAGATGATGCTATAAAGCGCATGAAAGAAGTGAATGCTAATGTTTCCATCTAGAAATTGTTAATGCATTCCTAGCCTCATAGGGCAGTTGTTCTAAAGCATCTCAATGAAGCCTCTGTAAGCTCTTCCACAACACCGGACCAGAACTCTCATGTTCACAGACAATGATCTCCCTAATAATATCAACCACAACAATTCGTTGCACATCACTATACGCTGCAATGGATGGGAGATACATAGAGTATTGATCGACAATGGCTCCGCAATCTACGTTTGCCCTCTACGTGTGCTAACTAGACTCGGGTATTCATAAGAGGATCTGGTACCATCCAAGCAAGTGGTCAGAGCATATGATAACGCCAAGAGAAAAGTCCTGGGTTTAATCAGCCTCCTTATTGAATGTGGTCCCGTGGCAAGGAACGTGGAATTCATGGTCATTGACATTCAAGCATGTTTCAACCTTTTATTAGGAAGGCCGTGGCTGCATGAAAATAGAGCAGTAGCCTCTACTCTACATCATAAGGTAAAGCTTCTCACTGATCAGGGTGCTGTGACTATTTCTGGTGATTCGAAAATTATGACCATCTCCAACACTGGAAAATCGGTATTGTATCTGAACGAAGTAGAGGGCAATAAGTTGGATGGTTATACTATCCACTGTATTCTAGCAGCACCTGAGAATTCATGGATGAATGAGGTCTCAGTAGCCACACCAGATGTAAGTGATGAAGAAACAGAACCACAGTATAGTGAGGATGACTAGGAAGAAATAGGAGTTCCAAGCTTCGGCACTCATGATATGTCAGTTGAAGCACCGGAGTAATCCTGTGTCGGCAATCCTCAAGATGATGATAATGACTCAAAGAAGAGATATAGGACTGATGATTTTGACCTGGATTTTGATGTAGTAGGTCCTATCCGAGAAGTTCACACTGAATCACTGATTCTCTTTCCAGGATATCAACAAGAGGATCATTATCGTGAGTTACGACAGTTCCGAAAATTTGACAGGAACGGTGATCCTTTTGTCCACTTAGTTGGATTTGTGAATGCCTTGCACCCATGGGGCATACTAGAGGAAGATTACCCCATGCTGTTTGACAAAAGTTTAGAAGGACCAGCTTTAAACCGGTACTACTCATTGGATTATGTGGATAGAGCTAGTTGGGAAAATGCTAGCCAAGCCCTTGTTGATTAGGCTCTCGAGCATAAACAAACTGATGTCAAGAAGCTGAAGCTAGTCACTTTGCGTCAGAGCGCCTTAGAAACTTTCTCGTACTTTTGTTCAAGATGCACTCATATCCGCACACAGCTTCGTTTCCCTATTACTGATCGAGAGTTCATGCTCATAAAGCTGCAGAACCTGAACGATTTCTATTATCGTCATATGGTTACTTTCAAGTACACCTCCCTCAGCCACATGGAACAACATGGCTTTAACATAGATGCTCTGAAATTGCAAGAAAAACGACCACGGGAAGATCTTGAAATTCCCAACACGAATCCAAGAGTATATGCTAAGATAGATGAACCATTGAGTATGGTGTATGATCGTCTTCGGAGCCAAGGTATAATCCAAGCATCAGCATATGTGCACTATTTACCCCTTCCTGGAACATACATGAGCAAACTCTGCGCTTATTGTAGCCAATTTGGACATGAAACTGATCGATGCCATGATCTTTACTACAAAGTTCAAAACCTGATTGATCGAGGCATCATTAGTCCAAACCCATAAAGATGTGCCCGCAAGGAAAGTGTCGGCGTGCCCCCAACCTCAATCCGAAGTTGATATCTTCCGCAAATTAGTCGAGCAAGGTCGGATACATCCACTTCCTAGATGCCCAGGGGCAAGTCCCGTAGGGTCAGATCTCCACAAGTACTGCCAATATCATCTATTGCATGGTCACGACACAAACCAATGTCATGCTCTCAGCTATCACATCAAGCAAATCACCAACATAGCTCTTGTCTACCGCAAAGCTACTTGATCATCTCACAGAAGGGGAAAAATCTTCGATAAAAGTCCTGTAGGGGGTTAGCCCATAAAAAAAAAATCTTTCAGTTCGTTAGTATCAGAGAACTACGTGCACCTTGAATCCCCATTATCATGTACACTTGTACTGTGAGATCACTCCACCTATGTAACTCCTGGGCTACGTAGGTAGCTCAATATGAGTTCAGCTTCTTTATTAAATAAAAAACTTTAGTTCCTTAAAATAAACGAACTATGCTGAGTCTGATTCCCCATAAAATGCACCTGGAGCAATGGGGATATGTAGGCAACCTTCGGGTTCGACTCAAATGTATTAACCATTGTATTTCAGGCAATGTGATCAGAACTCAAGATGCCAGTCATCACAGGAGCAAGTTCAGAATGCTGAATTGACACATCAATGGGGATACAAGCCCTAATCTCTATATTTTTTGTCTTTGTTCAACCCCAATAACTATAAAATCATTCAAGAGTCAAAAAAATAATTGTAAAGGTGGAGCATTCTAGTCAAAATATGGCAAAATAGTTTTTGAAAATTTTCTTTATTCTGCAATATGTAGCTTTTTTCTCTTTTCTTTTAGTTCTTTTTTCTCTACCTTTAGGTCCAAAAAGAAGAAATTTGGCTTTTCTCTAAGGATGACCAATTACAATCAGAAAACAAAAGCCTCAGCCATATCCACAAATGCGATCAAAGAGCCGGTAGGGTTTGCCATGCAATCTCTGTCTAAAGTATTTCAAATCATGATGAAGATGGGTTGTACTCAAGGAAGCGGATTATGGCATGATGGTAGAGGGATAAAGCACCCAGTCCCCATAATAGACAAGCAAAACCGGCATGGATTAGGATATGATCCGGGTGGCAGCACTTCTCACAACATCAAAAAACCTTCTTTTACCCTCAACGGCCAGTTCATCCTGCGAGGAGATACTGAGTTGTACTATGAGTTTCTAGAACCTTGGCTTAGTAGGAAAGAACATAAGATTTTACCGGGATTGGAGATAGTCTTCAATGAGGCTATAAATCTGGACTTGATCAAAAGTTGGTTTGTCCAAAAACAAAAAATAAAAAAAAGAAAATGACTGGGTGGATAATCTGGAACATCGAGTCCTTAAGAAACTTTTCACTTTTGAGTCCTCTGAGGAAGGGGATTTTGACTCGGTGTCTTTAAAGAAACCTTCTAGGCAGAAGCATTGAACATAAGTGGAGTATTGAGTGTCAAGCAAAAGACATGCCTATAGAATTTAAAATGTTTTTTAGGAAACCATCCTCCACATACATCTCATGAAAATACCTTTTCACCCATTTCAGATGGATATCATATTGATAGCTCATCTTCTAGGCAATCTACCTTGCATCCCCAGTCAGAAGACTCTGATAATGAGGAAATTGAATGTGAACCTTTATCTAAGTACATTTGCATGCAAGATGTTATTTCTGACAGTGAATTTAATAATGATGAATCACTTGATACAACTGAAACACATATAAAACCCATGGAAGAGTCCATTGTTATTAATATTGATACAAAAAATGCTGTAAAATAAGTCAAAATAGGCTCATCCCTATCCCCAACTAAACAAACTGTGTTTATTGCATTGTTAAAAGAGTATGTAGATGGGTTTACATTGTCTTATGCTGATATGCATGGCGTTAATAGAAAAATTGCGGAACATCGTATTCCGTTACATCCTGAAAGCAAGCCTAAATAGAAAAAGCTCCGCCGAATGAAACCAGAGATTAGTCTGAAAGTGAAAGAAAAAATCCAGAATCAGCTTGATGCCAAATTCATCCAAGCTGTAAAGCATCCGAGTTGGCTCGCCAATATAGTGGTCGTACCTAAAAAGGATGGAAGAGTTCCGGTGTGCATTGATTTTCGTGATTTGAATGCTGCATCATCAAAAGATTGTTTTCCTCTACCCCATATCGAGGAATGTCAAAAGATTGATTTGAATGAGTGGAACGAGGAATGTCAGGAAGCTTTTGATTCCATGAAAGAGTATCTTTCAAATCCACCTGTTCTAATGCCGCCTAGACCAGGAGAACCTTTGATTTTGTACCTCACTATCACTGAAACGACTATGGGAGCTCTCTTAGCCCAATATCAAGAAGGAATAAAGAAGGAAGTTTCCATATACTATCTCAGCAAGAAATTCCTGGAGTATGAGACAAGATATACCCCATTGGAAAAAGCATGTGTTTCCTTGGTCTATGCCACGAAGAAGTTGAGGCGGCACCTTTAAGGTCATACCACCTATGTGATCTCAAGACTTGATCCAATCAAGTATGTGTTTGAGAACCCATTCTTAGTTAAAGATTGGCGAGATGGCATGCTATACTTTTTGAGTTTGATATTCAATGTGTCAGCCAGAAATCTGTTAAAGGAATAGATATATCTGAAGCCCTAGAAGGACCAGTGTCCGGAGATGAGTATGATGATGCATTTCTTGATAAGTATTTATTATTCATTGACAATCCACAATGGTGAATGTATTTTGATGGAGCTTCTAATAGAAGAGGTAATGGAGCAGGGGTTTTGTTAGTAGATCCTAATGGAGTCCATATTTCATTTGCTGTCAAGCTGGATTTCCCAACAACAAACAATACAGCTGAGTATGAAGCCTGTATATATGGAGTAAAAGCCGCCTTGGTAGCAGGGGCAAGATATCTCACTGTGTATTGAGATTCTAATCGCATCATATCTCAAACAATAGGAATTTGAAGGTCAGAAATGAAAGACTTTAGTTTTACACAGAGTATCTTCAAGAATTGATCCCTTATTTTGTTGATATCAGCTTCAAACATCTTCCTCGGGAACAAAATAGTTTCACTGATGCTTTAGCCAATCTCGTCGTTAATTTAACATGGGAAAATGGTACAAAAATCCAGTCGGTTTTAATTGAAGAAAAGAAGGGGCCTACAGTGACGGTAGCACAGATCATCTCTACGCTGGCTCAACAAGATGATGATGACGTCTGGTATAAGGATATTAAGAATTTTCTGGAAACAATGCAATATCCAAAGGGAAGTGGCAAGAAGGACCGCATAGCCATCAGAAGGCTAGCTGCTTATTTTTTCATACTAAAAGGCAGACTACATCACAAAGGGTTTGATGGTACTCTGCAACTCTGCGTGAATGACAGGGAAAAGCAAGCCATCATGGAGGAATTTCATGGAGGAGAATGTGGACCCCATATGAATAAAAGGATGCTGGCTCGTAAAATTTTGCGAGCAGGTTTTTATTGGAGCACACTAGAAGGTGATTGCATCAGCTTTGTCCGCGCCTGCAAGCAATGTCAGATATTTGCTAACCTCAATCATATGCCACCTGTGTCACTACATAATATGACCTCTCCTTGGCCATTTTCATGTTGATATACATAAACGAACAAATTCATCCTAAGGCTTCCAATGGGCATCAATATATTCTTGTAGCAATTGATTACATTTCGAAGTGGATTGAAGCTGCATCATTTTCAAAGCTAGGGGCAAAGCAAGTCTTGAAATTTGTGATTAACAACATTATCTGTAGGTATGTGTAGGCGTGTTTTTATTTTGCCTACGCGGTGTGAGCGCGTATTTATTTTGACTACCCCACTGTTAAGGTTTTATGGAAAATTGTTTTGTATTGAAAGAAGTCGCCAACAATTCTTTTTAGAAAGAATCATAAACCTAATTGGATATAGGAAAATCATAGGGACAAATTATCCAATGTAGATTTCCCGATCATGACTCCATATATGGTCAAAATGAACCAGAGATTGAGTTCGGGGGTGAGGGTACGAATATAGTCATAATGAACAACATTCGCCCAAAGTTGGCCTCTACTAAATATAATACATTACAACATTACAGCATAGCAATGAAAGCATTTATATAAATGTGGGTGATGAAAGCATTACAGCAGGACAATCATAATATATGCATAGAACAATCAGGTAGACATATAATACACAACGGCAAGAATAATAATAAAATAAAATAAAAGAAACTATAGAAAAAGGGTTAGAATATACAGTATAGCGATTTTACATTAAAGATCTACATCAGGAAAGAAAACTGTTAGTAACTTCAATATAAAAGTAATTTATTTAAGGATCCTCAGGATTATACCGTGGCTTGGGTCTGCAAGATTGACAACCTTCGGGACGAGCAATCGTGAAGCTTGAAAATCTGAATGTCTCAAAGTATGTAGATTGAATGTATTTGTGTTTGAAAGTATGAGTTTTTGTAGGGAAGTTTTGTAGTTCGTAGAGAGGTTCGTAAAGTATTCGTCGAGTTCGAAGTGTGTTAATGTGAAAAATCCGTTCTGAAATCTGTTCGGAAATCATGACTATTTATAGGGAAAACGGCACTGCACCTCACTCGCTGCCTGCGCAAGGCGCAACTGACGTGGCAAGCGCATGACACGGCATGACCACTAAAAAGTGTACACGTGGTACGCGCTTTTTAAAAAAAATAAGGAAGAAAATTCGCGTCTCAAGCAGAGAACTACGCAGGACTCTACATGAAAGAGAAGTCTACATGGCATTTCGGGTGTGCTTAGCACAGCCTGTGTGCTAGGCGCAGCTTACGTGGAAGTCCACGTGGCAGGACACGTGCGCTCGGCGCAGGCCTTGCACTCGGCGCAGCAACTACGCTCAGCGCAGCACTTGTTTTTGACATGTTTTGATAGTTTTTTGATAAAAACGCGTTCTAAAAGATTTTCTTTTCTCTTTTAACTACGGATATCTGATTTTACGGAATAAAATCTGATTTTGACTTAAAAAATATATCTTTTGAAAATATTTATTTATTAAAATAAATCAATTAATTATCAATTAATTGGGCTCGAATATAATTAATTATCTTGAATAATTAATTGGGCTTTAAAATAGGATTTTAACAATTTTCGAAATGGTTTTGAATAGCTTTTCAGACTGCTTTGCCCTTGGATCGGACCAATTAAGACCACGGTATGTTTCATCATCGGATCCTTAAATGGGGAGATACGATTATGTGTCTACAGTATGGCATACCTTTTGTAATCATCTCTGATAAAGGATCACAATTTGAAGGTCATCTGAAGACAACTCTTGCAAAATATGCAATCAAGCATCATCAGTCCTCACCTTATCGTCCCCAAACCAATGGAGCAGTGGAAGCAGCCAATAAGACAATCAAGACTATTTTTTCCAAGATGACTGAAAAGACTAAGGAATGGCATGACAAACTCCCATATGCCCTTTGGGGATATAGGGTGTCAATTAGGACTCTAACAGGAACAACCCTGTATTCTTTGGTTTATGGGATGGAGCCAGTCCTACCGGTTGAGGTGGAGATACAATCTCTCATGGTCATAGCAGAAAGTGAAATCTCGAAAGACCAATGGTATAAAACTCGTTATGATGAGCTTGCGTTTGCAGATGAGCTTGCGTTTGCAGATGAGCTTGCGTTTGCAGATGAGCGCCGACTACAAGCATTGCATAACATTCAACTCCATCAACGGAGAATTGCTCATGCATTTAACAAAAAGTTTCGAGATAGAGACATTCAAGAAGGTGATCTAGTCTTAAAGGAAAATAGAGCTCTGTTGCATGATCCTTGGGGAAAATTCAAGCCTAATTGGTCGAGGCCATTCCTAGTCAAGCGTGTCACCACGACTGGAGCAGTAAAGCTAATGAATTTTGATGGAAATGAATTCACCAATTTCACTAACCTTGATCAGTTGAAGAAATATTACACTTAGGCATCAAAGTAATTGTAATTGTCATGGTCAAGTAACCAAGCATTTTGTGGATTTTGTATCCTATCTGGTTATTCTTAATAAACATGCCATGTATTTCTAGATATTCATATAATGTATGCAAAAATAAAATAAAAAAATAAAAAAAGACCAAAACAGAAAAGAGAGAAAAAAAAAAAAAAAAAAAAAGAAAAAAAAAGGAAAAAAGAGAAAAAGGAAAATGATGAAACATGCAAGGATGTTTTTTTTTGTTATGGTTTTATGTATTATGCTTTTATGTGTCGTATGATTGATTTATTAGGATTTGCATGTCATATTTAATGTTAAAGTGTGCACGTGTTTAGAACTGTGTTCACATTGAATTTCTCACAAGCAGATAATTCTCACAAACAGATTTTTTTTATTCATCCCAACTGGGGTACTTGATTTCATACATAAAAAGATATAAAGCCTTCATTTCCTACAAACTAAAAAAAACAACATGGAAAAACAACATGATATTTCTCTCAAACCCTTCTCCTCTTCATGGTAGGCCCGTCTGAATCATTGTCTTGACCAATATCTGCCAGAAGCCATTGAAGATAATCTTCAGCAATCACTGGAAAGGGAGGTTCAGGTAGTGCTGATATAATTTTGGCTCCCAGCCATATAGTAGGCATTCTTTGAATACCGCCCATATCAGCCTCATAAGTGGTACAAGATGGAAGAACTTAGAGGGCAGGAATGTGTTCTTGCCTCCAATTAATTTGCCTTATAATTGTACACCTCTGCCACTAGAATTGCAATATACAATTGCACTAATGCCAAGGTGGCTTGTGGCCCAGTTTATGTCTTGTTGCAGAAAAAAATCCTCCCACCCACCATTTTTGCTAAGTTGATAGAAGAAAGGAAGAAGACCTCTCTCCCATACATGATTAGTTTTGTAAGTAAGACTCTTGTGTGGGGTTTCATGAGAGAAAATTTTTCCAACAACCATAAGTGAAGGGCTAGTGGACATCCCTTCACGAAACTTTGGGGTTTTCTTTTGAGTTCATCTAAGCCAATAAACATTTCACCCAAAATAAGTGGTCCAAGACGGCCCCCACTAACAATTTGCGGAATAAGTGAAAGACACCGAACATGGCATGTGTTTAAAGACCATTTAGTGATGGTACTTCCCAAAATCATAATAATGCAATCATTTTCTCTAGCAATCCTATTGTTGGCATTATTAGAGAATTGCTAAGTGCCAAAGTGGAAAGTCAACAATAAGTTAAGAACAAATACCTCACCATATTGTAGGTAGTTGCCATGAAGGTTTTCAGGAAGATATAAAATTGTTGATAAATCTCCCGAGATCCTTGTAGAAGATCTAGGTGTAATAACTGGACCATTAGATGGTAAGCCTAGCAAACCCTCGACCTCTTCAACAAGAAGCACATTTTCCGGTCTCCAAAGCGGAATATATGACGAGTTTCATCTCAAAATTGGGAAGCAGCATGAATCATTTCATAATAGATAGAAAGTGAAAGCAAAGGCATAAGAGCCTTAGTGAAGCGGGAAGAAGAAGAATATTGTCTTGGTTGCTCCAAATTCTTTGTGACCCCCGAGAGTTGTTTTTCTCACGACTCCCAATTTCATTAGCTTCTCCATAATTAGGAGCCATTTTTTAAAGAAGAAAAATTAGAGAAGAGATTGGAATAGTGAAGATGGTGCATTTGGAAATGAAGAACCATGACCCTTTTATAGATGGAAAAGATGATCATCCATGATTCATGCCATGGATTTTAAGTTTGAGTATTGTCCATAGGGTTATAAGGAGCACCCTTCACCATGGCTAATGACCAAGCCTTTGTGGTATGGCAATTTTTGCCAAAGCCGAACATCGATAAACAGTGTCAATGACGAATCAAGAACAGTGATACAATCCATTTTCCTAATAGTCATCAAAAATAATGACCTTGATCAATCTATTTTATATAGTGATCATCATTTTTCGATAAAGCGAATAAGCATTACGCATAAAAAATATCTGAAAGATTTTTGAAAAAATAGATAAAATTTTTGCCATATGATGTTTGCTCCACCATAGTTTATCTAGAGGGTAATAGCCTTTGGTCAACCCTTTTAGGTAACATGACCTGACAATGCATCACTTTAAGGTAACATGACCTGACAATGTCCTAATTTAAGGTGACATGATAACACACGGAGTCATAAAAAGTAAGTGATGGTGATTTGACAATTTGCTTTTCATCAAGGCCATGAAAAACAGTAAAAATAAAACTGGAGTCAACCTGTTAAATGTCGGAATTTCTCACATTAACAAAAGAAAATTCATAAGACTAAAAAAAGATGAGAATAAAGTCGCATTTTTAATTTTAGAAAATTAATTGGGATTTTCTATCTAAGACGACAATAAAGCCGCATTTTCAAATTTTAGAAAATTAATTGGGATTTTCTATTTAAGACGACATTAAAGCTGCATTTTCAAATCTTAGAAAATCATTGGGATTTTCTATCTAAGACGACAATAAGGTTGCATCGTAGAAAATTAATAGGGATTTTCTACTTAAGACGACATTAAAGTCGCATTTTCAAATTTTAGAAAATTAATTGGGATTTTCTATCTAAGACGACAATAATGTCGCATCTTAAAAAATTAATAGGGATTTTCTACTTAAGACGACGATAAAGTCGCATTTTCAAATTATTTTTTTTAGAAAATTAACTGGAATTCTCTATCTAAGACGACAATAAAGTCGCATTTTCAAAAATTAATTGGGATTTTCAATCTAAGACAACGATAAAGTCGCATTTCCAATCTTAGAAAATTGACTGGGGTTTTCTACTTAAAGCTTCAACAAAGTCGCAAATCATGATTTCAAAATAACACTGATGATAACTGTTCTATGGAGAATATGTTATCTCAAAATAAATTTTCTGTCAAAATTTTGTGTCTTTTCAAACATTGGTCATCATTTCATCTAAAATTGGACCAATGTGGGGCATTCTGTAGACACTAAATTTTGAACCCCTTTTTTCGTATAAAATTTTTTAAATAAAGATTTGAAAAGAAATAAAAATAACAAAAATCGTCATGCATCGTGGAGCGCACGCCCCGTCAAATGCATGTTTCGCCCCGGAGCGCAAGTTTCATTCTGTCGTAGTGGTTTTCCATTTTTGCGTATTAGTCATGCAGTTTCGGCTTAGAAATATAATTTTCCGTGAGTCGTGGTCAATAACTACAACCACCGTTTTAATAAAATGATTTGTAGTATAATCATGCTCGTCTTTACTAATTTGACGAGTTTTCGTTAATTGTCTTAAGTTAGTCTTTCGAAAAACAAAAAAAAACGAGTCGCAATTAGGCATCGAGATTTTAATCGTATCCCAGAACCGGTAGTAATCAGTTTTCTTGATGGTCAAAGTCATTGTTCATTGAATAAAGAATAAGAATATATTCTTTATCCACAAATCACATCCTTTACCCATTAGTTAGGGAATAAGAATCATGAAAAAGAGTGAGAATAAGAATTAAATCCCATGTGTAAGAGGCAAGAATCCGGATTTTTTCCGATGGATTCGAGTTGTACGCCAGGCACACGATCATGCGCTAGATACATGATTGTGCGCCTAGCGCACAACATCATCCTACGCCACACGCAGGTCCCTGTGCCTAGCGCATGGAGCTGTGCCTAGTGCAGGCTCCTGCGTTTGGCGCAGTGATCTAATCAGTTTCGTTTTTCACGTTTTTCGATGTATTTATGTATTAGGATGTATTTAGGGAAGAAAATTTTCTGAATATCTGATTTTGCCTCATTGATGAGAAAATCCAAAAAGAATAAGAATATTTGTGTTTCCAAATAGATTTGATGATGTCATTAGGGTGATTAAGGATGGGAAAAATCATATTTATTTGGGTTAAAAATCTGATTTTCTACTTCTTTGAAACCCTAGTTCATCCATCGCATTTCCCTATAAATACCCTCCTTTTTGTACTTCAAACCAAGTTGAGCTAAAATCAACTTAATTTCACTACTTCTCTCAATACTACTCTCATCTTCTCTACTTCCTTCCTCTAAAAAATTTCATTCAAGAAAAAGAAAGTAAAGTTAGGAAAGTAATTAGTAAGTAAAGAAGTTCATCAAAAGAAAAACAGAAAAAAAGGATTTAAGTTAGTAATTAAGTGGATTTAGAAACTCACTTAGAAATTAAGAAAATCACAAATAAAGGTAGAAAAATTTGCAAAAGGAAGTGCATCATTGAGCTAGCAAAGTAAAGTTGAAGCTCTTGTTAATTTTTTCTTGATTATCTTCTTAATATCAACCAAATTTTATTAAATAAATACCATAAACAATAGTGTCCTAGACATGCAGTACATTTGAAGTGCATTACTCATCACAACCATAATTAGCTCCAAGTCATTTCTTTCGGAGCCGTTAAAACAATGGATAGAGGGGATTACAAAAATCCACGTGCAAAGAGAAGTTCAATTTTTCTTGATAGCCGTTCTCGAAAATATGAAGATTGCCAAAGTTAGAATTAGTTTTTGTTCCCGTCAAAAAAAAAAAAAAAAGAATGAGTTTTTGTTTTCAATTAAATTATAAGTAATGATGATTATTTAGTCTTATGAATAGAAAACGAAGAATATATCTAAGCATATACAATTTTGAAAATTGAATTCATATTCACCAACTTTTTTATTTCGTCACTTTAAGTACAAAACTTCTTTATGTCATATAAAACATTTCATGTGTCACAGTTTATTAACAATTATCGACATTAATTGAATTCGACTAATATCCAATTCATACAAAAAAAGTGTTTATCAAACGGGAATTTTTACATTCGAATAACAGTCTTCATCAATTTTAGAAATTGTACAAAGTTTTGTTGTAAAGCCATAATAATACAATTTTGTAAACATAATTACATAAACGTCAGCAAAAAAGAACAGGAAAATTCGCTACTTCATAGTTCATATAACAAAAAATTCAAGAAATTTACATCCATTAAGTGTAACCTAATACTTAAAAATTAAAATTACAAATCATAATTTTAAAGTGTTCAAAGCTTCAAATTTCTAGATCTAAATATAATTTGCATTTTTTTTAATATTCCTTGATTAATTACAATTCTGGAAAAAAATAAAACATGGTGAATGATTAAAAATGATAGCTAAGAATCGTGACTTTACAATGTTCACAACTTGAAAATTCCAGATCCCATTATAATTGTCACTTTTTTATATTTCTTAATTTTAATAATTCGAAAAAAAAACATGCTTTATGATTATAATATTGTTGAACCCTAGTTTTGATGATGATAAAGGAACAAAGATACAAACTAAGGGCCCGTTCGGCATCACTGTATGTTTCCAGTTTTTGGTTTTATGAATATAAAAGTCATATGATATAAGGGGTATAATGAACTTAAAATTAGTCATATTCTTACTAAACATGTCAATTTTGAAAACTGACAACTGAATAATGGAAACTACTTTTTCTGGTTTCCATATTTTTGTTTTTGGTTTTCAAAAAAACTGAAAACTGGAAACAGAAAACAATAACGAACGAGCCCTAAGTAATGAACTAACAAGTTGTTAAGTGAATGGATTTTACAAGGTATCAATGAAAAGAGCAAAGAGAATACTAAGTCTAAAGAAATCAAGTTTGGATTTTGAAGACTAAGTGAAGATGTTCAAGGAACTGATACTAGAGAAGCATTGGAGCAAAAGAATAAAAGCGAGACTTTTATTTTTTAGTTCGTATATAAGAAAAGAGTAAGTAATGGTAAGGAACAATGACAACATATAAAGAGAATTAGTGTATGTTCCTTTGAAAGGAACAGACGAACTGGCACTGTCATGTTAACTTAAAGAAAGTAATGTATTAAAAGGAACTAGACATATGTTGAATAAGTGCAACGGTGATATTATGTCGTTTGAGTGATTAATGCCTAAATTATAGGAAATTGTTGTTAATTTGGTAAAAATCTTATTTTAAGGAAAATCTTTTTAAGGAAAATATTTTATTTTTATTAGAAAATAAAAATCCTTTTACGGATTTTAAAGAAAATATTTTAAAGATATCATTCTGTTAAAAGGATTTAATTTTGGGTTTATTAATTAAAATACTTTTTAATTAAAATCAGATTTATATTTACTTGACAAAGTTGTTGCTAAAATTAAGGAAGAAGTATTAATCCTATAACACACGTTCAACAGTGATTGTGGAGTTCATGGGGAAATTAATGGAACGTGTTCCTTTGGTTGAGGAACATCATAGGAAAATGGTTTAACCACTAACATATGTTTATTTACTCCCACGTTTTACTCAATCATTGCTATAAATACTTATGTCTAGCTAACTTCCAATTTGTGTCTGACAAAGTGATTTAGTGAGTTTAGCTAATTAAAGTGTCAGTGCCTTATTCTCTCATTAAGCCATTTGTTCTTTGTCTTCTTACTCTATTCCACTAAGTTCATTGATTATTGTAATTTTGGTTTTGGGGTAAGGGGACTTTGAGTGAAGTTTTGTAAGAGAGAAGCTTTGAGTAAAGCGAGTTAAAGTGAGAAAACATCAAGTGAAGTTGAGAGGAACAATTGTTAAGGGAACAGTTGTTCAGGAACTTGAGTTTAGGAACTCAAGGTGTGGCCCGTGAGTAGAATTAGGTTGTGACAGAGTTGTTTGGCCTAATTAGTGAAATTGTTGAGTTTAAAATCTCTAGTGGTCGAGGTTGTTTCTTCTTGTTGGGCCCAAGAAGTTTTTACTCGTAAAAATCTCTTGTGTTCCTTTAGCTTGTTTCTTTGTTTAAGTTTTATAATTCCGCAAAAAGTACGCTTATTTTTACACATACAATTCACCCCCCTCTTGTAGTATTCTTAGTGAAATTACAATTGGTATTAGAGTAAGATCTCACGAAAAGTAGGAAACACTATTGAGAAAAAGATCAAAGGAACATGAATTCTACCGAGAAACTCGAGGAAGGTTACTCCACTCAATGGCCTCCAATGTGCAATGGGAAATTCTATTCCTATTGGAAGAACACAATGGAGATATTCATCAAAGCCGAAAACTACCAGGTATGGAGAGTCATTGAAGTTGGTGATTTTAAGGTCACAACAACTAATGACAAAAATGAGGTAATTCCTTAACCCTTCTCTGAATATGACAAAGCTGACTTTGAAAAAATGGAAGTGAATGCTATATATGGCTGTTAAACTTTTGCATTGTGGACTTGGACTCCATGAACACAATAGAATCATGGGATGCAAAATCCGCAAAGCAAATATGGGATTTACTTGAAGTAACCCATGAAGGAACTAATGAAGTTAAGAGATCTAAAATTGATTTACTAATTGTAGGCGTGGATCTTTCATTCCTTTAATGCCTACACGCGGTATGAACTCGTTTATTTGACTACCCCATTGTTAAGGTTTTATTAAAAATATGTTTTGAAGTCGCCAACAATTCTTTAGAGGAATAATCATAAACTAATTGGATATTGAAACGGAAGGGACATCTTTAGGGACTTATCCAATGTAGATTTCCCCGTCTTGACTCCATAGATGGTCAGAGACCAAAAATTGAGTTCGGGGGTGAGGGTACAATATAGTTAGGAACTATATTGCCCATTGCTGGCCTCTACTAAATACCGATTCATTGCAGCTTTTATGCAACAGAATAATCAAATTAACATTTTAAAGCACCTTAAAAATAATTAATCTAGATCGGTTCGGGAAACACACAAAAAGACTAATTATTTAGTGACAAGTTATTATGCAATCATTTTATAAGGTTCCTAGCAGGTTGTCCAAATTAATCTGAATTAATGAGAACAGTTCTTTAGGTCTTATTTAGCAATAACAACATGTGGGAGATAAAAAAAAAAAGACATGCAGGACAATCATAATAACATGAATATTATATACAAAAATAAGAAAAGAAAATAATGCGGGGAGTTAGTATAATATATACAATACTTACAATCACGAGGACGAGTTAACAATCTACATCATGAATAGAATAGAATGTTAGTAACTTTAAGAAAATAATAAAAATAAATAAAGAAAATAAGATAAAGGTGGTTAATTTAGTTGACGCTCAGAAATTATACCACCGTCCGGGGTCGTTGATTTGTACGAATCTTGGATCAAAAGTTGTACGAGTCTTTAAAAAACAAGTTGCATTGTATTTGTAATATAGCTGTGGGTATAAAGTTTGTTTTTTGCTCTAGAAATCCCAAGGTTACAGTAGGTATTTGAAGATGATGGATTCGTAAAGTTGTAGTTTTGTATAATATGTGCAGGTGATAATGAGTGATGATGTGGCGTGATGAGTAGATTAGATGATGATGCCAGGCGTAGGTATAGTGTGAATATAGGTGATGATGACTGTGATCAGGTGGTGTAGATTAATGAGGTTAGGTGTTGTGCGTGTGTTTTTCTTAGACGATGGAATTATGAGGAGGTGTGAATTGTTTGTCGAGGGAGCTGGTTTTTTGGAGGATGACGAGTGTGTTCGAGAGTTTTTTGAGCTCTTAGTCGTGGAAGGTGAGTGTTGTTAGGGAGGAGATATTATATAGGGTTAGGCATTTGA
Organism: Beta lomatogona; assembly: GCA_947646795.1. Lineage (NCBI taxonomy): Eukaryota > Viridiplantae > Streptophyta > Magnoliopsida > Caryophyllales > Amaranthaceae > Beta > Beta lomatogona. The sequence goes on from CANSNZ010000003.1 coordinate 196,547, forward strand.
GTTGCAATATGTTTTTAAAAGATAACAGGGTTTTAGAAGATTTTTATTATAAAAGATTTTAGAAAAAAGTTAGATAAAAGATATTGAAAAACAATTTGGGAAAAGATTATTTTTGTAAAAGATATTTTTATTAATAAAAATAATCAATAAAATTAATTAATTCTATTAATTTATTTGGATTTTGAAAAGGGGTTTTAAAAAATTGGGTTTTCATAAAAACTACTTTTAAAAGGTTTTCAAAGATGGGCCTTAAAAAGTTATTTTAACACGTTTTAGGAAGTGGGTTTAGTAAAACTAGTTATAAAAAAGGTTTTCGGAATTGAGTTAATAAAATGAGTTATAAAATGGTTTTGGGGTTAAAACATTTTATTTTAGACTCGTTCTTTATTCTTTCCTCGATCCGGACCAATTGGAGCGGGGTATTGGTCATCAAAGAGTACTAAATGGAGAGACACGATTATGTGTCTACACTAATGAATCAATATGAACTGTTTTACATGAACACTAAGAAAAGCATATAAGAGATGTTTACTCGTTTTACTTACATTATTAATGAGTTAGCTTCTCTTGGAAACTTTATCTCATCAGAGGAACATGTTCAAAAAGTTCTCAGGAGTCTTCCTAATTAAGGATAGATGGATAGCTAAGGTTATTGCTTTACAAGAAACAAAAGACTTCACCAAGTTCAACTTGGAACAGCTTGCTGGATCACTTATGACTCATGAGCTACACTTTGACACTGAATATGGTGAAAGCTCTAAGTTAAAGTCCATTGCCCTAAAAACTGATGATAAAGATGACTCTGACTCCGAAGAAGAGGAAGCAACTCTCATAGTCCGAAAATTTCGAAAGATGTATAGGACCATGAAGAATGGAAACTTCAAAGGTAAAAGCAAAAAAAATTCTAACAAAGCTGCTTGTCATAATTGTGGAAGTACAAATCACTTTATCAAGGAATGTCCACTTTGGGAAAACGACAAGACCAAAGAAAGGAACAAAGAACGTTTTGCTGAAAGAAACAAGGAAACTAAAGCTCCTTTCTCCAAAGCGAACGTTCGAAAGGCTATGATAGCAGCTTGGGGAGATTCAGAGACTGAGGAAGAAGAGAAACAACAAAATGAAGAAACTGCAAATCTTTGCCTCATGGCAAACACTGACATAAAAGAAGATGAAGAAGATGAAGAAGATGTTGAGGTAAACAAACATATACTTGAATCAGACTTAGATGGAAAAACTAGGAGTGAAATTTATGATCTTCTCTATGATGCAATTCTTGAATGTAGATATGAACGTGAAAAAACGTGAACAAGCTGTTAAGGTATGTAAAGAACATATAGAATGGCCTAAGAAAATGAGAACGGATGTTGAAAGTAGGTTCTTTGATTTGTTTGACAAGAACTTAAAAATCAAAGTTCTATATGAGAATGTTAAAAATGAAAATTATCTAATCAATTTAGAAATTGCTCAGCTAAAAGAATTTGTCCCTGTTCTAAGTTCCTTTGATATAAGATCAACTCCTTTGAAAGGTTACAGATCTGAGATTGAAATCTTGAATAAAGAAAAAATCGTTTAAAGGAACAGATCTATAATCTCAAAAAGGAACTTGTAGTTGCAAGGAACAGAGGCAAGGTGATGGTTGTTCCTAAATGGATTAAGAGACCACAAACAAAAAGAAAAGAAGGTCTTGGTTTCGAAAATCACAAGAAAATGAACAAGCCTAAGAAATATGTTGACCTACCTATTGACAAAATTTGCATATACTGTGGAAAGATAGGTCATTATATAAATCAAGGTCAACTAAGAACTGGAATGATTGGCAAGAATGTGAAATTAAGCAACATGAAATAGGTTGCAAAAGCTAATGCTAGTCAAGAACAGGAACCCACGAAGGAGGAGGTTCCTACAACTAACAACTAGTTAATTTATGTAGGTTAGAGTGACGGGGAACAACACTTGGTATCTTGATAGTGGTTGTTCTAAGCATATGACAGGAGACAAATCTAAGTTTCTCTCACTCTCAACCTATGAAGGTGGAAATGTGACATTTGTTGACAACATGAAAGGTAACATAGTTGCCATGGGTAAGGTTGGTAAGTCACCATTACATTCCATTGACAATGTGTTTCTAGTCAAATGTTTAAAGCACACTCTTTTAAGTATTTCCCAATTCTGTGACAAGGGAAATGTTGTTAAGTTTAATAGTGAAAAATGCTTGATCGTAAACAATAATTCTAAGAGTGTCATCTTGGAAGGAACAAGGAAAGGGAACACATATGTTGTGGATCTTGATCTTGTTCCTAAAAACAATTTGACATGCATTAGTGTTATTGAAGATGATTCTCTCTTATGGCATAAGCGCCTAGTACATGTTAGTTTTTCATTACTTGACAAATTTCAATCAAAAGATCTTGTTTTGGGATTACTATCTATAAAATTTCATATTAATCAAGTTTGTGATGCATGTGCCAAAGGGAAGCATGTTAGATCCTATTTCAAATCTAAAACTGTTGTGAGCACCACAAAGCCATTAGAATTAATTCACATGGATTTGTGTGGCCCTATGAGGATTCAAAGTAGAAGTGGTAATAGGTATGTGCTAGCTATTGTTGATGAATACTCAAGATACACTTGGGTTATTTTTTTTCTAGCAAGGATGAGACTTATGATGAGTTCCTTGTTTTTGCAAAGAGATTGCAAAATTTGAGTGGTCACAAATTGATGCATATTAGATCCGATCATGGTAAAGAATTTGAAAATTATAAATTTGATGACTTAAGTAGAGATCATGGCTTAGATCATAATTTTAGGACACCACAACAAAATAGGACTTTGGAGGAAATGGGTAGGACAATGTTGATAGCCAGTGAACTTCCAATGAACTTTTGGGCTGAAGTTGTAAATACTACTTGTCATATAATAAATCGTGTCATGATAAGACCTATCATTAACAAAACTCTTTATGAGCTTTATTTTGGTAAGAAACCCTACATTACACATTTCAGAACATTTGGTTGTGAACGTTTTATACATAATAATGGGAAAGATAATCTTGGAAAATTTGATGCAAGGAGTGATGAAGCAATACTTCTAGGATATTCATCACATAGTACGACTTATAGAGTTTACAATAAAAGAACTATGTATGTTAAAGAAAGTGTACATATAATTTTTAATGAATCTGACAATTTTAATCCAAGCAAGCAGGTTGATGACTTTGAAATAGGCTTGGTTCGACCAAATGAAAAAGATGCAGATTCAATTGAGGAAGAAGAAGGAATGAAATAGGAAAGGAACGAAGAAGATGAAAACGTTCATAACGATGTTGTTCCTGTCCCTCAAGGAGATGTAGTTGTTCATGTCCCTCAAGGAGATGGAGTTGTTCATGTTCCTACTAAAAATGAAAATGTTGAAGGAATTGATTCAACAATGACTGAAAGAGGAACAAAAGAATAAGGCTCCTCATCCTCTTAAGAAATTCAAGAGGAACAACCTGTTCCTATAAGAGAATTTCAACCAAAACCTTGGAGACATCGAAAATCACATCCAGTGGAACTCATAGTAAGTGACATATCCAAAGGTACTCAAACTAGATCTCATTTAAGAAATTTTTGTGCGTTTCATGCGTTCCTATCAATGATGGAACCAATAAATCATGAAGAAGCTTTAACTGATTCTGATTGGATCACTGCTATGCAAGAGGAATTAAATGAGTTTCAAAGGGGGGGAGGGGAGGGGGGCGTGGCGGGTGGGGAAAGGGGGAGGGGGCTGCCGGGGGTGGTGGGTGTGGTGGGGGGAAGAGGTGGGTTGGGGGAGGGGAGGTGGGTGGGTGGTGGGTGGGTGGTGGGGGGAAGAGGTGGGGTGGTGGGAGGGGTGGTGGGTGGGTGGCTATTATTAGGGTTAATGTTAGGGTATTAGATTAGGGGTTAGGGTTAGAGTTAGGTTTAGTTTAGGTTAATTCATTAGGGTTAGGGGGGGATTAGGGGTTAATGTCTAACGGTGTTAGACTTCCGTTAGTCATAAGGGCAAGTTGATGTATTTTTTAAAATGTCAAGGGTATATGGTAAATTTGGAAACTTGCGAGGGTATACGGTGCAAAAAAAAATTGTCAGGGGTATATGGTGAAAAAACCATTTATTTTATACTCGTTCTTTATTCTTTCCTCGATTCGGACCAATTGGAACGGGGTATTGGTCATCATAGGGTACTAAATGGGGAGACACAATTATGTTTCTACAGATGCCCCCACTTTTATTGAGGTTAGTAAAACCGAAAGTTAAAGTACACGTGTCGGGACGGAGAATGATTTCAGATGCTCTGCAATCCAAAATCACTCTTTTGCGCCGGTACCTGCAAAATAAACAAAAGCTTCAGGAACAGGCATGTGTGAAACATATTTGTAAATATGTAAAAATGAAATGATAGGTGGAAATGAAATACATGTTGTAGAGCATTTGTATCCCGCTCCACGGGGCTGAGCTGTTGGTTGTCCCGCTCCCAGACAAATAGTGTAGAGTATTTGTACCCCACTCCACGGGGCTGAGCAGTTGGTTGTCCCGCTCCCAGAAAAATGATGTAGAGTATTTGTATCCCACTCCACGGGGCTGAACAGTTTGTTGTCCCGCTTCCAGACAAATGATGTAGTTGATTGAAAGTGGTCCGTATACTTAACGGTTTGTGTCCCGTCATTGATTTTCCTGAGTATTCAGTGTTTCTTGAATGATAGACGTTGAGAGTTTGTATGATGGCAAAATCGTATTTTTCCTGCAAACTTTTGAAAGTTCGTTGAATTGTCGCACGTAATGTCGTAACGAACATTTGAAATCATTTGGAATTGTTCGTGTGGGCCCCACCTGGCTAAGAAGCCCCCAAGCGTGTTGTACAGGACTGTGCGCCAGATGCATAGGCTGCGCTTGGCGTGGTATCTTGGCTTGGACGCAAATGCGATGTCGTAATGAACATTTGAATTTATAAGAAGTTCAGCATGTGGGCCCAACTTGGCTAAGAAGGCCCCAACGCGCTGTACAGGGCTGTGCGCCAGACCTTGGTGGATGTGTGTGTGCGACTCCATGACTGACGCTAGAATCCTATGGCGAAGGAAGACCGATGCGATGCTTGACACAATGATGGATGATGTAGATATGTAATGCAAATGCATAGATGTGACACTAATGTAGAGATATGACACTAATGCAGATGATATGACACGAATGTAGATGATATTATGCTAATGGAGATGATATGATGTGATGTTTTGATCATTCCATCAGAAGCTCAAATTTTCGTTTAGAAAACTGTTTTTGAAAGAGGAGAAAAGGGAAGCCCCCAAGGATGATCCATGTAAGTCATGTTTTATTCGAAATGCGTTGTAGTTGTTACGGGCCTATGTGAGCCCATAAAAAAGTTATGATCTCGTATGGGTCTAGAGCCCACAATATTTTGTATGGACTCGTAATGAAGTCCTGATCAAGGTACACATGGAGCCTATGAAAGAGGAGAGATGGCAAGCCCCCCAAGGATGATCTATTGGATTTGAAATGCATTGTAGCACGAGCTTTTGTAACACTTGAGTTGTATATGCTTCGAGATTCGTGTGCCAAGGGCCTAAATGAGCCCATAAAGTAGGTTCGATCTAGTATCAGTGTGGGTTTTAAAACCCAAGATGTTATGTATGGACTCGTATTGAAGTCCTTATTACGATAGACTTAGACTTGGAGCCTACGATTTTCTGTGTGGAACAGTGATGAAGCTCCCAGTAAGATGGAGTTTATGAAGTACTCAGCTTGATTGCTTGATTTTGAAGATATCTCGTCACGCTTAGCGGAAGTTTCGACCGAAGATTCCATATAGGGTTCCTAAGGTGAAAAAGACAAGAAAGGTCAAAGAAAAGAACACTCAAGGGATGAGGCGCGGTCATAGCGCTGAGTGTTGAAAGGTTATGCTAAGGTTGGCTTAGAAGCGATAATGTGGCTTAGAAAAAGGAAGTGATTAGAATAAGAAAAGGCGAGTCATAATGAACCGACTCACGCAATGAGGTAGGCTAATGATGCGAGGTTTGAATCCCAGTCTATAATCTAAGGGTAGGGATGAGCATTTAAAAATCATGATTTGGGTGATCGCTCTTTTCTCATGGGCCTAGGCGAGCCTTAAGAAGAAAAATAATGTTTTGAATTAAAATGGGCGGGCCTCAAAAGAGGTTGCCTACGTATCCATGATGGAATCAGGCCAGTCGTAGCTCTTAACATTATAATTGGTGGCCGAGTCATTTTGCTTTTGAGCCATTTGCAATGAATTAAGCATTGAATTGTAAGAGGTCTTTATCAAGGGTGGATAATGATGCTGGTTTTGTTTGGTGCGGTCGGACCTCAGAGTGAGGTTTCCTGCGTATCCTTAGCAGAATCAGACCATTCGTAGTTCAGGCTCGTGAATGAGAAGATGTCCAGACTTTTGCCTAAGTCGCCCTTGCGGGTTTTCGACTCAGCGGGCTTGGGTTTGTCTTTTGTGGCTTATTGGGACACAATGTGCATGGTTGTTAAGAAGGTTTATCACAAAGATTTGAAGTTGGATGTTCAGAATCGCAGCTTTAAGGTTTTGAAGGAAATACCTTTGACAAAGCTATTGATGGGCTTATTTGCAACACTTCTCTTTTTTTTATATTTTGCACTTTTTGTTTTATTTTTTTATGCTTCTTTTTTTTTGCTCTGATTCTTGTTTTATTGCTCTTTTTTTTTTTTACTTGCCCTTTACATTGAATTGCTGTCAAGTGTACTTCCTATGAGGTAGGTTAAAGGGAGAGAGGTCTTATGTATGGAGGAATGGTTGCAGTGAAGGGAGGAATGCTTCTTTTATATATGCCAGTTGTTCATTGCCTTTATTAGAATAGTCATGAGAGAATTAGAAATTCATTTCTTTTAAGGCGACAATCATGATCTTCATTGATGCTCATTAGCGCAAGGTTAAAAAAAGAAATACTCATTTATTAATTTGAAAATTATGAGTACATGCAATAAGAGGGAAAAATCCTATATTAGACTAGGAAAACAAGAGAGATGAAACATAAAATGAAATCATAAGCCTAGACTCCTACGTCGCGTGACGAGACAGCTTCGTTGTTTTATCTTCATGAGATCTCTTTCTAAGTGAAAAAAAGAAGAGATGTATACTTTTCAATTGGACCTAAGCGAGTCCTGGTGTTTTAATGAATATATGCTGTTGGGACTGGGGGTGTGTCTTTGTAGTCTGGATCGGATGGCAATTGCAGTCTTTTGTCATTGATCATGTCTTGGATAATCGCCTGAAGGCTCGTGCACCTTTCGGTAGGGTGACCTTTCCCCCTGTGATATTCGCAATAGAAGCCCTCATCCCACATCAGATTTCTTTCTTCCTTAGGTGGGTCTTCTAGGGGTCCAATTGGGGAAATCGCATCTTTAGCCCGGAGTTAGTGATAGATTTGAGTATAGGTTATCTTTAGTGGGGTTTGTGCCTGTCGGGGTTTTAAATGATCCCTTGTACCCATGTCAGCGATCTCTATCTTATTTGGGACCTTGTTTGAGAGAATTGTAAGTATTCCCTCTTCAATCATGTGGTGAATAAGGTGCTTTAACTTATAGCAATCGTTAGTTCTATGTTTGTTTCCTCTATTGTATTTGCAATAGGCATTTTTGTCCCAATTTGCCCCTTTTATGTCTTCCTTAGGATCTAGAGTGGTACCTATAGGATAGAGCAATTTTCTAAAATAAAGATACTCGAATATAGCACCATAGCTCATGCGTAAGGATATGAACTCCCCCTTAGCCTTTCTTCTAGGCATGGTAAGAGTTGATGCAGGTCTGGAATGTATCTCAATAAATGCTTGGGCGTTAGGTGAATCATTAATAATGTTTTCACCTCTTCTAGAGCGAGACGAGCTTTCAGGGATTGATTTGAGCGGATTTCGTTGTGTAATGTCATGTAGTTCTTTGATCCTTTGTCGGTCAGTTGTGATTGCGGTAAAACAAGCTGGTGCCTTATACTGTGCTTCTAGCCTGGCAACACGTACTACAAGATCGACGAGTGTACCCCCGCAACTCATCAACTTGTTCTTGAGGTGATCTTGACATATTGTATATTTCCTACAATGGATCATCCAGCGGGAGATTAGAAATGGAGTGATGACGTAGAGAGAGAAATGGAATGAAAGAATGTGTGTTTGTTTAAAGTTGAGCTTTTAGGAACAATCTGAATATCCTATATGCATGATGATTTTTTTTTTTTTGATTTTCTTCTTTTTTTTGGATGCACCTAGACCTAATGCATGTATGCATGACTCAATCTATGCGTTCGAACCTGTAAAGGCTGCCTACATATCCCAAAAGAGGGAATCAGATCGCTTGTAGTTCGGGATTACTAAATGCGCAATGCATGAGATGACATGGAGAGTGTGGAGGCAACGAGAGTCCTAAATGCCTAATAACTCTAGTTATGCATGAAGTATATGAATGATGGACTATGCAATGCAAAAGGATTCAAGTATGAACTTAGTCTTAATAGATATGAAGTTGTAATGACTTCAGAATCCTAGACTTGATAGACTTCTAACGATTTTAGAATTCTAGGCTTGATGAATATTCAAGGAGGCTAGACTCCTAACATGCATGAAAATCTAGTGGACCTAGACTCCTAAAATGAATGGAATTAAAATGGCTTTAGACTCCTAAATGGGCGGAACTCTAATGGATTCAAAACTCCTAAGACGAACGAATTCTAATGGATTTAAATTCCTATTATGCATGGATTTCTATGGATTATAGGCTTCTAAGATGGAAAGAATTCTAACGACCCTAGACTTCTTAGATGGGTGAATCTAGACAGGGTTAAGACTCCTAACATGGATATAGTTAGACGGGGTTAAGAACTCTAAACGAAGTGAAACTAGATGAATCTAGACATATGGGTCAGACGGACTTCTAGTGTAGTTAGAATTCCTAGGGGATGAGACTTTCACAACAAGATGGACACTAAAAGGAATCCTAAATGATGTGCACATGAAAAGATGGATAACATACGAGAGAAAGATAGGAAAGAGAAAAAGGATGAATTTTCGAAAAAAAAAGGATATGTAATAGGAAAAAAGATGGATTTTTTTTTTTGAAATGAAAGGTAGAGATAAAATTTTTGAGATAGATACAAGATTGAAGATGGGATTAATTTTTTTAAGAAAAGATAGGAGAATAATTTTTGAAAAAAAAGATGAGGATGAAATTTCAAAAAGAATGGGAGATATGATTTGGTAAAAGGTGATAGAAATTTGGAAATAGATAGGAAAAAGGTGGAGAGATTTGTTTGTTTTATGATGATATAAATTATAGGAAAAAAAGAAACCTAATAATCCTATGACATGGGGACACACGGACGACATTGGACACTAAGCTTAACAAGGAATGCTGAAACTGAGTAGGCACAACATCAAATGCAAGACGCGGTACATTGCACTAGGCGTAAGACACCGCGCACGGCGCGAGCTGGGATGCGTGCGACGCAAGAGCTCCTGCGTGGGACGCAGATGGAATGCTGAAAGACTGGTGGGACGCCACTAACATGCGCCTAGGGCAAATATGGCGCGCGACGCGCAACGGGATCAACGATCGGGATTTTGCTATTTCTTCTCACATTGACTCGTTCAACAATTTTGACTCGAAACATTACAAGCAATTAAAACCACGCACATGTAGAGATGCACAAGTAGGATAAATATGCAAAGTTCCAACCTAAAGGTCAAGTTCTACGTTTCAACTATGGTCGTTATACACGTGTCGTTATGCGTACAAATTAAAAATCTTATTTTATCCACATTAGTATTGATTAAGTTTAGTACAACGATAAATAAGGGTCGATCCCACGGGGAGATTTATATATTCCTAAAATCCAAATTCAATTAATTAAGATAATCTAACTAGTATATACATATCATTGACTAATATATACATAATCACATTGTTTTTTGGGGGGGGTTTACAAGATGTTTTTTTGTGAATTTAAAAACTACTAAAGATAAGTCTAACCTACTATTTACAAGTGATGACAAGTAATTCCACTTTACGCTCATAATACTTTCAGAGATTTATAAATTCCTAACCTTGATTATACTTCCAATTTCATAAATCCAAGATTAATTAGATAGATTAATTGTAGGAATTTAAGTAGCCAAACTCCCCTATACTTCCATACTTTTAATCAACATTGAACTAGGCCGAATATCGATTCTAAACTAATCTAATCCCCACAAGTATTTCGCAACTTCCGACGATTAAACTAGAAGCATTATAGAACTCGAAGTACATCATTAATCCCTAGTTAATCTAAACATATCATATCTTTATGTTTAAATAACTAGTCCCAATTATATTCTAGTTTAAACTTAAAACCATCTTTGCCAGGCCTAAATTAAACTAGTTACCACTTGTTGTCATACAATTTAGACTAGGCTAAATCACATAACTAGCGATAATCTCAATTTTATACCTAATAGAGATAGCAAATTAAGTGTAAAGTTGGAATTTGAACATTACAACCACACATAACTTGAGTATCCAACTACAAACAATCTTGAATTCAACTCAAAATTCAATACCACAATCCAAATATGCTTCAAACCTCACAATTCAAACTCGATTCAAATATCACAATCCAATTTTGAGTTCAAACCACATAATCCAACATAATTCAACCAATACAATCCAAACATACTATGAAATTCAAAAGTATAATCGGGAAACATCAAACCAATTTGAAAGTACAAGAGAAAGAGAGAAGAACTTATTATTAGTGCGGAAATTCGCCTTCGGGTTTTGGATTTTGCACCTTCGTCCAAACTTCAATCTCACCTCCCCGGTTGTGTGCTAGGATTTCAACCAAAGGTTGTCTTCCCGTCGAACTCGAGCACCCCAATTTAGCCTCGAAGTCTCACCCTAACTCTCTATTTTTTTTTTCTCAAATTTTGTGGAATTTGCTTGCATACCATTTTCAGACCCTTAATTGGGTATTTATACCCAATTTTCGCCGCCCAAGTTGTGATTTTTCGACCAATTAGGGAAGAGAATTGGGCTCCAAGTAAACCCCCTTGATCCGCCTCCCTCCATGTGATTTACGGCGCCGAAATTTCGGCTCTGCTGTGATTGGATGATGAATTTTGCAAGTTGTTGTTGTAAATTCTGGTGCTTTTTGATTGGTGGAGATGGGGTGGTGTTGTGTTGGTGTCTTGCTGTAATGGTGCGTCGAAGAGGATGAAGAACTGTGCGTGTTGTTCTTCTTTCTTTCATCTTCTCTTCATTTTTTTTTTTTTTTTTTTCAATTCTTTTCTTCACGTGTTTTTTTCTCTTTTGTTTTCTTTCTTTTTTTTTCTTTTCTCCTTTTTCTTGGCTTTTAAATCTCTTGGGCAGATCTTCACAAGGTAAATGGGCTTGCCTTTTTGTTCATTCCTTGGACCAATTTACATCATTGAACAAAAGTAGTATAGATGAATAATATTAGTAATGAAAATAAAAACCTAGCATATTATATCTAATAGTATTAAAAGTATATAAGATGCATCAAAATAATAATATAAACATACTTATAATATTAAAATTAAGGGATATAAATGTATTATAATATGGACTTATCAAATTCCCCCACACTTAGTCCTTTGATCGTCCTCGATCAAACTATAACTACATGCAATAACATCACCTTTCTAGCGTTTAATTCAAAAAATGAACCAATAAAGAGTCAAACAAGAAACTAAAACTTTTTATATTAGTTAGTAAAAACTCAAGTAAGATGTTAACAGGAATGTCACATTATCAATTTAGAACAACCAAATCATCAAAACTCATAACACATCGTAGATTTACTCTCTCGACATTTGATAAGCACCAGCGAGTATTCACTTGATAGAACCATGATTTTCATAAATAGACCCTCGCATGATAACTAATCACTCGTCACTCATGTGTTTGAAAGGGTTTATGTATTTCACTCAAGGTTCAATTCCGATGGCAAAAACTCTACCATAAGCTTGCATATCTTCTCGATTCTCCACTATTATTAGACAACATACCACACACAAATTAAAAGGACTTTAGATGGGTTGTAACGAGGGCTATGGTTAAAGGTAGGAAATTTTAAAGATATGTAGACTAGATAGCTTCGAACCAAGTGGAGCAAAAACTTAATAACTCCTCCCTTTCCGGACAAGAGGGAGCAAAAATAACTCTCACATTTTTTTTATCATTTTTTTTTTACTTCTTTTGCTTTCACTTTCATAGAATATCATGTTTACAGTATATTATACAACATGGACGATCAACACTTCAACTGCTATAACCACACCTTTTATAGAAATACCCCCACACTTAGCTTTTACTCCATTAACAACCTTTCTCCAATAGCTCAAAAGATTAGGTCATGAATGTATTTTAAAATTCTTTATGGTTTATAATGAAGGATAAACAAAATAATAGTGTTTTAGGCTCAAAGGGGTTCAGAAAGGATATAATATAATGTAAGGTGGCTATTTGGTTATGTAGTTTATAACGAAAGAAATACATTTTTCTTCATGCCAACATGAGTCAATGTAGTCTTGAAGAGTATCAATGCAAGTTCTAGAGAGAAATTACCATGGAAGAACATCACACATGAAAGAAAAATATGAGATTGATATGTATATCTCAGTTTATTAGGCTCGAAATCTCACAGGTTATTTTGGTCTATCCATCTAGTCATAGTTAGCATCAAGGGAATGACTACACCAACTAGCTATAAACATGAGATCATTTATCTAATCATATTATGAATCTTTCAAACTTGACTATTCTTTAACTAAAAATGTTAACAATTTCCAAAACTTTTTATTTTCAAAAACATATTTTATTTTAAAACATAGTTAGATTAGAATTTCTTATTGAACTTCTTCATTTATTCAATTTTTTTCAAAAAGAAACTAAGAGGTGGGTTTTACTTAAAATTATTTCCTAAAAACTAATGCATAACACACAACAACTACTAAATGCACCTAAAACTACATGCTCATGAACTTTTTATATAACGCAAATAACAATCCAATAATTAACTTTAGTCCAAATTCAAAAATTTCTACAGAAGTTTCGGCAGCATTTCCCTTATAATATGGACAAACAAAAAATTTTATGCATCCAATTCAACCTGTTTCAGAGCAATATACTATCCATATAATATTCCAACACCAACATTCACCATTCTCCTCAAATTTCTCCCTTCAACTCCAACTACCATATTCTTTATCATCCATAGCAATTCAATTCGAAAAAATTTCATCAAATTCCACATACTTCATGTAATAACAAACAATAACCTCTCCCCCACACTTAAACCTTACATTGTCCTCAATGTAACATTTAGAATGTGGAAGATATCATGAAAATTCTCAAGAACAATTCACAAGTTCAAAATAAAATGAAAAACACACACTAAATAAAAGCAAACTAAAGAAAGAGTTTAAGAAAGCAAATCTGATTCTTGGGTTACCTCCCAAGTAGCGCCTTGGTTAATGTCGTTGGCTCGACGTGTACCAATCAAGGTTCTTCTAGCTCAATTTCTTCAATAGTCATAACATGCGGGAATTCATGATATGTCTTCAACCTATGACCATTTACTTAAAATATCTTTTGAGTGTCAAGACTTTTTATCTCTACTGCACCATGAGGAAAGAGGTTAGTAATGACAAAAGGACCAAGCCACCTAGATTGGAGTTTACCAGGAAATAATTTTAATCGAGCATTGAATAATAAAACCTTCTGACCAACATGAAATGTTTTCCTAGCTAACTGTTTATCATGAAAGGCCTTAGTCTTTTCTTTGTAAATCTTAGCATTTTCGTATGCTTCTATCCTTAGTTCTTCAAGTTCCTGCAACTGTAATTTTCTTTCTTTTCCGGCTTTATCATAATCTAAATTACACTGCTTTACTGCCCAATATGACTTATGTTCTATTTCTACCGGCAAATGGCAAGCTTTACCAAACACTAATCTATAGGGAGACATCCATATCGAAGTTTTAAATGTTGTCCTATAAGATCATAATGCATCGTTTAACCTTAAACTCCAGTCTTTTCTATTAGGATTCACCATTTTTTCCAAAATAGATTTAATTTCTCTGTTCGAAACTTCAGCTTGTCCATTAGATTGTGGATGATATGCAGTAGAAATTCTATGTGTAACATGATATTTTTCAAATAATGCACCAAGCGTCTTGTTAACAAAATGAGTGCCTCTATCACTAATAATTGCTTTAGGTATTCCAAATCTAGAAAATATATTACTTTTGACAAAGTTAATCACGGTTTAGCATCATCGGCTCTAGTTGCACTAGCTTCAATCCATTTAGAGACGTAATCAACAGCAAGAATGATATAAAGATTACTAAAAGAAGACGGAAACAGACCCATAAAGTCAATACCCCAAACGTCAAATATTTCACAAATTAAGATACCGGTTTGTGGCATTTCGTTTCTTCTAGTTAAGTTTCCAGTCTTTTGACATTGTTCACAAGACTTACAGAATTCATAGGCATCTTTAAATAATGTAGGCCAATAAAAACCAGATGCTAGGACTTTGTGTGCAGTTCTTTGAGGACCAAAGTGCCCTCCACTTTCAAGACCATGACAAAAATTCGGAATAGAGGAGAATTCGGATTTATCTACACATCTTCTTATAACTTGGTCGAACATGTTTTTCAAAGGTATGGGTCATCCCATATATAATATTTAGAATCGATTTAATCTTTTCCTTTTGAGCTTTAGATAAAGTAGAGGGAAATGTCCTTGTAACCAAGTAATTAACAATATCAGCATACCAAGGAGTTTCCACTTGATACAAAGGTAATAATTGTTCATCGGAAAAAATTCACTAACCATAGGCCAATCCTCTCTAGGCACTATTCTACTTAGATGGTCAGCAACATGATTCTCATCACCTTTTTTGTCTCTAATTTCTAAATCAAATTCTTGTAGGACGAGCATCCATCTAAGAAGTCTAGGTTTAGATTCTTTCTTTTTCAATAAATACTTAAGCGAAAAATGGTCAGAATAAACAATGACATGAGTTCCAAGCAAATATGTCCTAAATTTTTCTAATGCGAACACGAAAGCATACATTTCTTTTTCAGTTACAATATAGTTACATTGGGCAGAATCAAATGATTTTGAAGCATAATGAATTACATAAGGTAATTTATCCTTCTTTTGTCCTAAAACTGCACCAATTGCTTTATTACTAGCATCACACATAATTTCAAATGGTAAAGACTAGTCAGGAGGTCTAATAACAGGGGCAGTGGTTAATTTTTCTTTTAGTTCATCAAAAGCTTTTTTACAATTATCATTGAAGTCAAAGTTAGCTTCTTTAGCAAGTAAAGCGCATAAAGGAGATGCAATTTTAGAAAAGTCTTTAATAAAACGCCTATAAAACCCAACATGTCCTAAAAATGAGCGAATTTCACGTACACAAGTAGGATACGGTAAGGAACTAATGACTTCTATTTTAGATTTGTCAACTTCTAGTCCTTTAGCACTAACAACATGTCCTAAAACAACTCCTTATTCAACCATAAAATGACACTTCTCAAAGTTCAGGACAAGGTTTGTTTCAATACATCTTTTTAAAACAAGAGATAAACTATCTATGCACTTATCAAATGAATCACCGAATACCGTAAAATCATCCATAAATACTTCCATATTTTGCTTAATTAAATCAGAAAATATACTCATCATACATCTTTGGAAAGTACCTTGAGCATTACATAAACCAAAAGGCATTCGTCTAGCAAATGTACCAAAAGGACACGTAAATGTGGTTTTATCTTGGTCTTCAGGAGCAATGGGAACTTGTGTATAGCCGGAATAACCATCAAGAAAGCAAAAGAAGGATTGCCTTGGCTAACTTTTCTAACATTTGATCAATAAAAGATAAAGGAAAGTGATCTTTTCTAGTTGATTGATTTAACTTTCTATAATCAATACACACTCTCCATCCATTAGATATTCTAGTTGGGACAAGTTCTCCTGTTTTATTTTCAACGACTGTTATTCCAGACTTTTTAGGAACCACATGAATCGGACTTACCCATTTAGAATCGAAATTGGGTAAATTACTCCCGCATCTAACCATTTTATAATTTCTTTCTTGACAACTTCCATCATTAAAGGATTTTTTCTACGTTGAGCTTCTCGAACAGGTTTAGCATTGTTTTCTAAGAAAATTCTATGCATACACATAGTCGGGCTAATTCCTTTTATATTAGCTAATGTCCATCCAATAGCCTTTTTGTGTTCTCTAAGTACTTCTAGCAATTTTTGTTCTTGGGATGGAGTTAATGAACTAGAAATAATAACAGGTAATGTCCCATTATCACCAAGAAAAGCATATTTTAGATTCGAAGGAAGTATTTTCAGTTTTAATTCAGGTGCTTTAACAATTGAGGGCACTAATCTTGTGGTAGATAATGGTACACCTAAACTTTGTTTTTCAGCAAAAGAACAATCAACTATTCGAGTTTCAATGTCATTAACTAGTTCACCATCATCAATCCATGCAGCAATTTCATCAACTAGATATCTAAATAAATCACCAAATAATTGACCTTGATCAAATAATTTTTGTGCAATATTATCAATCACATCAATAGTATCAATGGCACACAAATTATTGATGTCACTAAGGTATCTCATAGCATCGAAAATATTAAATCTAATTATTTCCCCATCAAATTCCATAGTTAAATTACCCTCATGCACATCTATTTTAGTTTTAGAAGTCTTTAAGAATGGTCTTCCTAATAATAAGGGTACATTAGAAAAATCAGAATTAGAACCCATATCCAACACATAGAAATCAGCAGGAAAAACTAATTCATTTACTTGCACAAGAACATCTTCTAAAACTCCAATAGGATATGCATTAGATCTATCAGCCAATTGTACTACAACATCGGTTTTAGATAGTGGGCCTATATTTAGAGAATCATAAACAAATTTGGGCATAACATTAATAGAAGCACCTAAGTCGAGCATGCATCTTTCAAATTTACAACTACCAATTTTACACGGAATAGAGAACATTTCAGGATCTTTGCACTTAGGTGGGAGTTTCCTTTCAATTACCGCATATATATTCTCACCCATGTTTACCATTTCAGACCCCTTAAGTTGCCTTCTATAAGTACACAGTTCTTTTTAGAAAGTTAGCATATTTAGGCACTTGTTTTATAGCATCAAGAAGAGGTACATTCACCTCAACTTTTCTAAAAGTTTCTAGGATTTCATTATCAAGAATATCTTTCTGAGGTTTAGAAAACCTATAAGGAAAAGGAGGCACATCTTTGCATTTAGAAAAATGAAAATTAGATTTTAAGTTTTTAGTTTGACTCTCCTTTTCTTCAACTTCTTTTTCTTTCACTTTTAATATCTCTTGATTTTCTAAGATTGTTTCATTAATTTCATCTTCAGTCAATCCATTCTTAGGTCTCACCTCTAGTTCATCTTCAATTTCTCTGTTTTTGGCTTTAGGGTCCTTTAATTCTTTCCCGCACCTAAGTGTGACAGCTTTTGCATTTTCCTGAGGGTTAGGGAGGGGTTGAGAAGGTAGTTTTCCAGAGATTTGAGTTTCTAAATTACTTAATGAGGTACAGATTTGACCTATTTGGGTGTCTAGATGTTGTAAATGAGAATCAGTCTTCTTTTGATAACTAACACCTTGTGAATGAACTTGTCCTATTTGATTAGTTTGTTGTTTACACGATCTTCTAAAGATGTGTTTGATGATTGGGATTGTTGTTGGGGATTAGTATGAAAATATGGTCTAGGATTAGATTGTTGAAATGGTGGTCTAGGTCCATATCTCAAATTAGGATGGTCTCTCCAACCTTCATTATAAGTTGATGAGAAAGGATCGTATTTTCTTTGGGGCTATGAAACCTCCTAAAGCATTTATATCTTCATTTTGCAACGTTGGACATGCATCAGTAACATGGGACACATCAGCACATATACCACAAACTTTTGCTTTTGACTCATGACCAACAATTTTAGATACTATAGTAGTTATATTAGCAATCTGTTGAGCTTTTTCCTTTAATTGATTATGAACAGAAGTAACATCAAGCTCATTTACTCTCCTAGCATCATTCCTAGTACTAAATTGTTGTGTGTTTTGTGCCACGTTAGAAATTAAATTTTTAGCTTGATTAGGTGTTTTATTCACTAATGCCCCACCACTTGCAGCATCTATCATTCCCCTATCATTTGGCAATAAACCCTCATAAAAATATTGAATTAATAATTGGTCACTTATTTGATGTTGAGGACATGAAGCACATAACCTTTTAAATCGCTCCCAATATTCATAAAGTGACTCGCTAGGGTACTGCCTTATTCCACATATTTCCTTCCTTATGGACCCAATTCTACTTGCGGGGAAGAAATTTTCTAGAAAAGCTTTTTGTAGTGCATCCCAAGTAGTAATTGATCCAGGAGGAAGATAATATAACCAATCTTTTGCTAAATCAAACAATGAGAATGGAAAAGCATGGATTTTAACATCAACTGGACTAATGCCTTCAGGTTTCATGGAAGAGCAAACAATAAGAAATTCTTTTAAGAATCGATTAGGGTCCTCACCTCATGACCATGAAATTTAAGAAGAAGATTGAGAAAACCTGAATTTAATTTCAACGGTTTTTCCAATGTTGGAAAAACGATGCCTAAAGCTTCATCATCTAGCTTTGGCGCAACTAACTCCTTCAAAGTTCTTTCTGCCATTTCTTCTTCGTGTTCGAACAATTTCTCAATATAGAGACGATCTTCTCGTTGCTTTTCTAAGAACTTTTTCCTTGTTCTCCTTGCTGTTCGTTCGATTTCAGGATCAAACAGCAATGGTTCCTTTCGTAGGCGTGTGTTCATGCACCTGAAAATAGGAAATTCAAAATTATTAAGTAATTCAAGTTATTTGCAGATAATTTATGGTATCATTAAGCTAGTTATATATATTTTAGAATTAAATCATCAACAACTCATCATATGCTCTTTAGCTCCCCTTTCTTGAAAGTCAATAATTTCAATAATATTTCAATCTTCAAAGTAATTCCATTAACACACAAATGAAGCACACAACTTGTTCATTGGGGTTTAGTTGGTTTTCAGAATCAATTTCTAATAATCTATAACCCAACAAGACAAAGCATGGCTGCAATTTACTCGAAAAACTGAACTTGACTCCATTATAGAGCATCTGCACAAATTGTAGTTTTCTAGATAATCTATGTCCCTTCTCCAATTTATGTTTCTAATCTTAATCTCAGTAGTAGATTTAACATTAGCCTTTTCACATTGTATGACATATTTTCTACATAATTGTAACACATAATACCACGAGATGGTCTCATAAACTTTGTTTACTTGTTTAACTAGCATATATAATCTTATATTATGATCAGTAGCCAACATATTATACTCTATGGTTCGGTTTAGAAGTGCCAACTAAACAAGTATACAGACTACTCACGTGATGATTGATATTATCTTATACATCAAACTTTTCCGTCTAAACAATATCACTTTTCTGGTTCATTCATGAACAAACTTATATCCAGCTGCTATATTACTTACAAATCAAAGTTTAGAACACCATTTATGTATAATCAAGCAAGCTCATGACTGAGTTAAACTTATTTTTTTGTTTCTAAAATATTTAGATCTAACACTACTAGCTCATAGCTGCAGATTTAATTTTTATCATTCTAAATAATTAGTAAATCTTATCAAGAAAGCTAATTGACATTGACAATAAAAGAATGACTTGTGAAACTTTATCAAATAGCATCATATATGTAAGATATAATAAGAATATTTCAACAACTTTTGAACCACACCTTTTAGGTGGCTTAATAGTTCATACAACATCAAGCAGTGCCTTCATAAACTCTAGTCATGCAACTCCATGTAATTTAAGCTATGACATTGTGATATAACAGGATAAATCGATTGTCATATAGGTGATTGCTCAAAATGAAGGTCATAACAAAGTAAGTTCAGGTTATTTCAAAATCACATGACACTTGGCTAGATAGATTTCATAGCCTAGTATAGAATAGCATGGAGTATAACAAGCAATAGCAAGTGACATTCTCTTCAAGTAATAGCATGACATCTAAATTAAAGAGTTACTCAGAGACTCAACTACATATAGGAAATTCACTAAACAATATCATGATTCAAAATCAATGAAAGTACTATTAGAATGTTAGAAGTTACCCTTGTCACCTTGATTAATCCAAATAAAAGTCAACTAGAAAGAAATAACTAAGCATATAGTATGCAAAAAGAAGTTAAGAAACATACTATAAGCTAAAAAAATCTCAACCTAGTCAAGCTTTCTTTAGAATACCAAGATAATAGGTACTATTTGTCATTTTATCAACTAAATTCTATAACAAAAATTAGTATCTCAGTTAAACTTTTATGGAAGGAATATCATAAACTTCCCCGGCAACGGCGCCAAAATTTAGTATGTGTCGTTATGCGTACAAATTAAAAACCTTGTTTTATCCACATTAGTATTGATTAAGTTTAGTACAGCGATAAATAAGGGTCGATCTCACGGGGAGATTTATATATTCCTAAAATCCAAATTCAATTAATTAAGAGAATCTAACTAGTATATACATATCATTGACTAATATATACATAAGTCTAACCTACTATTTACAAGTGATGACAAGTAATTCCACTTTACGCTCATAATACTTTCAGAGATTTATAAATTCCTAACCTTGATTATACTTCCAATTTCATAAATCCAAGATTAATTAGATAGATTAATTGTAGGAATTTAAGTAGCCAAACTCCCCTATACTTCCATACTTTTAATCAACATTGAACTAGGCCGAATATCGATTATAAACTAATGTAATCACCACAAGTATTTCGCAACTTCCGAAGATTAAACTAGAAGCATTATAGAACTAGAAGTACATCATTAATCCCTAGTTAATCTAAACATATCATATCTTTATGTTTAAATAACTAGTCCTAGTTATATTCAAGTTTAAACTTAAAACCATCTTTGCAGGCCTAAATTAAACTAGTTACCACTTGTTGTCATACAACTTAGACTAGGCTAAATCACATAACTAGCGATAATCTCAATTTTATACCTAATAAGATAGCAAATTAAGTGTAAAATTAGAATTTGAGCATTACAACCAAACATAACTTGAGTATCCAACTACAAACAATCTTGAATTCAACTCAAAATTCAATACCACAATCCAAATATACTTCAAACCTCACAATTCAAACTCGATTCAAATATCACAATCCAATTTTGAGTTCAAACCACATAATCCAACATAATTCAACCAATACAATCCAAACATACTATGAAATTCAAAAGTATAATCGGGAAACATAAAACCAATTTGAAAGTACAAGAGAAAGAGAGAAGAACTTATTATTAGCGCGGAAATTCGCCTTCGGGTTTTGGATTTTGCACCTTCGTCCAAACTTCAATCTCACCTCCCCAGTTGTGTGCTAGGATTCCAACCAAAGGTTGTCTTCCCGTCGAACTCGAGCACCCCAATTTAGCGTCGAAGTCTCACGCTAACTCTCTAATTTTCTTCTCAAATTTTGTGGAATTTGCTTGCATACCATTTTCGGACCCTTAATTGGGTATTTATACCCAATTTTCGCCGCCGAAGTTGTGATTTTTCGACCAATTAGGGAAGAGAATTGGGCTCCAAGTAAACCCCTTGAACCTGCCTCCCTCCATGTGATTTGCGGCGCTGAAATTTCGGCGCTCTGCTGTGATTGGATGATGAATTTTGCAAGACGTTGTTGTAAATTCTGGTGCTTTTTGATTGGTGGAGATGGGTGGTGTTGTGTTGGTGTCGTGCCGTAATGGTGCGTCGAAGAGGATGAAGAACTGTGCGTGTTGTTCTTCTTTCTTTCATCTTCTCTTCATTTTTTTTCTTTTTTTTTCAATTCTTTTCTTCACGTGTTTTTTTCTCTTTTTTTTTTTTTTTTTTTTTCTTTTCTCCTTTTTCTTGGCTTTTAAATCTCTTGGGCTGATCTTCACAAGGTAAATCAGCACTGGCGGATGCAGAGGGGTCGTTGGGGGTACTGCAGTACCCCGAAAGTGATTTTTTTTTTGTGAAAATTAAAACCTGAAGAAGAAGACTTAAGAAAGAGATGAAGCTGGAACTGGGAGAAAGAAGAGAGGGAAAGATGATCTGCTCATCTCCTTGAGCAATTGCAAGGGTATTGATGAGATGAAGTTGGGGAAAGTTTTCCCAGAAAATACTGAGGGAAGAGGAAGAAGAAGATGGGGGTGGGGGGTCTTGTTTTGTCTTTTTATTACTTTTTCATTGTGTTTTCCTTTTCCTTTTTTTTTTCCTTGCTTTTTCCGTTATATATTGTACTGTGTACACTGTACAGTACTTGTCATTGTTTTTATTTTTCTTTTCTTCACCTTTTTAACTCCTTTTTCTATCTTCCCTTTTTACTGTTTTTCTTTTCGTTTTCATTAGAAGACTTCATTTCATTTTCCTTTTTCCTTTTTCTTTTAATCTCTTTACCACTTTCTATTTTCTATTTTCTTTTACCTTTTTTTAGAAGTAGTATCAATACTCTAAACTCTTATATTTTTAGAATGAAGTTTTTCATTATTCACCACTCTTATATTTAGAATAATTTTCAGGTGATTAAAATAACTTAAATGATAAGTTCAAATTTTTGCCTTTTTATCATCAGGTGACTGGAATTTTAGAAAATATTTTTAAAATTTTGATAATAACTAATTTTGCCAAAATATTTTACCAACTTAAGCAACTAATTTATCAGTTTCAGTTTATTTTCATCTAATATTGCCAAACAGAGCTAGTTTATTTGTTTATTGGGTATATAAAATGACACATGGATCAAAAATTAAAGGGACAACAAGCCATATCTTCGACAATTTGTGTAATTTTACTCATCTATTTTCATATTTTGAGATTTATGACGTTAAATATTGAACAATATTTTGGATTGTAATATTTATGACGTTAAATATCAAGACCAAGGTTTATTTAAGTAATCACAGTACCCCCGATTTGAAAATCCTGGATCCGCCACTGGGTAAATGGGCTTGCCTTTTTGTTCATTCCTTGGACCAATTTACATCATTGAACAAAAGTAGTATAGATGAATAATATTAGTAATGAAAATAAAAACCTAGCATATTATATCTAATAGTATTATAAGTGTTGTAGCCTAACATCTACGGCTCCCTTAACGACACATGGGCTCATCAGAGCCGTACACGTGTCACCCTATTTAAAATGAAAAGAATGCTTAATCTCTGGGCTATACTCAGTTGGGGTAAAAGGATTGAATTTTCGGCCCAACAAATCGAATCCGGGACTACCAGGTGGCTAAAGGAGAGTGGTTAATAGACTTTCACCAGTCTTGGTCTGCCACGTGTCATGATCTGATCCCCCACCCAATCAGAAGCCACTATTCTAGGGCAGGTTTTAAGGATAGCTGTCAACTTGCTATCACTATAAATACCCCTGAAATCAAGAGAAACATTCATTCAATGCAAACAGTGCAAAGTTACTCTGATAAAATTCTCTCTCACTTTCTCTTTCTATCTCTACTTTCTCTCACTACTCCTGATAACTGACTTAAGCATCGGAGGGGAACCACCACCCAAACCTCCAGGGTGGGTGCCTTTGAGCAGGTTCGGGAGCAGAGCAAAGACCAAGGACTAAGAGGATTCAGACATCGTTGCACAAGTCTCCAGCTGAAGAACACTCAAGATACTACTTTACTTGCTCGACAAGGAAGCTAAGCCTGCAGCTTACTTGTTGGACAAGTAGATAAAACATTTGGCGCCGTCTGTGGGGAGACGCAACGATGACTGATTGTCAATCGTCCAACATTGCCAGGAATCGAAGCCTTCAAGTTAATGTCGAAGATACGGTGGAGCATGAAAGACCACCTAGAGGAAGAGATAGATCTCCGTCCATTGTCAATGCTCCTGGACCAAGCCAGCAACCGGTCATCCAACTGAACTTGGATCGTCCAGTTACTGCCGCCCACCTGGAGAATGTGCTGAATGACTTTCAGACTAAGATGGCGGCGCTCATCCAGGAACAGATTAAAAGCAATATGCTGTTTTTTCATCACAACCCGGAGCCAGCTGCTAACAATCCACCTCGTCCTAAAGGATGTTCTCAAGTAGATCGTCCAGGTCCTAGTCGACATGTTCGTCAAGAGCCCTCTAGGAGGACGGTAAGAGGAAAGCAGCCAGAGGATAATTATCGACGAAGGAAGATGGACTGGAACCTGGTGGTGAGGACTCGGGACCATGTTCGTCCAAGCGGGCACCGCATGG
The DNA here is from genome assembly GCA_947646795.1 of Beta lomatogona. Taxonomy (NCBI): domain Eukaryota; kingdom Viridiplantae; phylum Streptophyta; class Magnoliopsida; order Caryophyllales; family Amaranthaceae; genus Beta; species Beta lomatogona. The sequence continues at coordinate 220,969 of CANSNZ010000003.1, forward strand.
AAACAGATGCCAGAGAGTATCTAGAAGCAAAGAAAGCTGATGCGTTACAACGATCAGCGACAGGATCTACACCATATTTGAGAGACCCTCCTTTGAGGTTGTCGTCCCGAGGGGAGGGACGAAGTTTAAGTCATTCTCTTGTTCATTCGCGACAGGAGAAGACAGTGGCTCAGCCCATGGTCTATAGGCGTCCAGTGCCTGCAAACACTTCATCCAATCCTGTAATGAAAGAATATCGCAAGGAGTTCATACCCATTGAGGGACAGCTGGGAGCCCTCCGGATCAACTGGCCTACCCCATTCTCGGCCAGGATCATGGAGGCGCCCCCCTTCCCAAAGGTAAAACTCCCAACCATTGAGCCTTTTGATGGAACAACTGATCCTGATGATCACCTGTCTGCTTACAAACGTCAGATGTACGTCCAAGGAGTGGATGATGCTACTTGGTGCAAGAACTTCCCAGCAACCTTGAAGGGAGTTGCTCAGAAATGGTTTAACAATCTTCCCCCCAATTCAGTCAACAATTTCACTGAACTCAGTTTCTTATTCACTAGTCACTTTGTTGCCAACAAGCAAGAGCAGAAAACAAGCATGCACCTAGACAAGGTCGTCCAGGGACCTAAGGAGGCTCTTAGAAGTTTCGTTAAGAGATTCAACCTAGAAGCCCTTCAGATCCAAGATCTTAATGCTGGAGTGGCTTTCGACGCCTTCATCAGGGGTCTAAGGCCAGGAAGTTTCAAGTTTGATCTTGTCAAAAAGAAAATCTCCACTCTTGCTGAGGCTTTGAGGGAAGCTGAAGCGTTTATCCACGCTACAGAAGTGTGTGCTGAAGCAAAGCATCCCGAGTCTAAGAAGCCTGAAGAGGTTGCTCAGCCAAAGAAGAGCAACCCCAAGAAGGCCGAGACTTGGGCTATAACCTCCACCACCACTTCGTCCAGAAGGAGCAAGAGAAAGGAGGCTGAGCCATCCTCATCCAATCCTATTGAGTTTAACAAGGACCAATACTCCATTCTCATGGAGATTAAGGACCAATATGAGTTGAAGGCCCCAGCGGAGATGAAAACCCCTTACAGAAACAGGGATAAGAGCATGTATTGCCACTTTCACAAGGATTGTGGTCAAGAGACTAATGAATGTAAGCACCTTAAGAGAGCTTTGGAGGATTTAGCTCGAAAAGGAAAGATGAACTCCTATTTGTCCCAAGAGGGAAGGAAGTTTCAGAGGAAAGATGATAGGCGGGCTAAAAAGAAAGATAGTGAAAGCACCGACGAAGATGTTGTTCTGGTAATCTCAGGAGGATTTGCAGCAGGAGGACCAACAAATAGGGGTCACAAAAACTACCTTAGGGAACTCGGCCAAGTCTTGCTAGCTGATCAGACGAAGGCCGAGCCTTTCCCGAAAGTGGTAGTTAGTGAGCAAGATCGGGGAAAAGTGAGGACCCCCCATGATGATCCTTTGGTTGTGGAAATGAAGATAGCAAACTTGAGAGTCAGAAGAATATTGATTGACACCGGAAGCTCGACGGACATCATTAGTGCTGATTGTTTGTCCAGGTTGAGGTTTGACGAGAGGAACTTGGTTCCCGTCCACCATCCCATCATAGGGTTTGGGGGAGGAGTCATCCATCCCATGGGAACGGTCACGTTGCCCGTCCGAGTTGGTGAGAAGGAAGCTTCAAGAACTCTGTTTATTAAGTTCTTGGTGGTCCGAGATTTGACAGCCTACAATGTCATTCTTGGACGACCAACTCTGAATCATGTCAAAGCGGTAATAGTAACTCACCTGATGTTGATGAAGTATGAGTGTGATGACGGCAAGTGATGCGCTCAAGTTATACGATGTTCTTGTGGTATTTTAGGTGCACTTTGCTAAGGGTTTGATTGTAATTGTTAACATTCGTGTTTTATTTAGCCCTTAGCGGAAGTTCGGAGCTTTGCGAGATAATTTGTATTAACGTCATATATTCCGAGCTTTCAAGATGAAATGGATTTGAATGATGTTTGATTGAAGTTGTCTTGGGAGAGCTTGGGAGATTTGGCATCGGAGCATAATGGGCAATCATCGGAAGCTCTAAGCACCAAGCATGCGCGTAACCTCGACCACCTACACAGCTCACGTCAACCCAGACGAGCCAGCGTCATCACCAACCAAGCACAAGCAGCCTTCGCACGCCAACCCAGCCTAAGCTCACCCATCGCAAAGCAAGCCAACGCAAGCCTGGGCCGCTCGTCCAAGCGCCCAAAGAGCTCGCACAGCCCTGGGCCGCTCAGACAAAGCAAGCTCACCGCCTGGCGCCCGGCGCTCGCGACTCGCGAGCTTACTCGCACCTCGCGACGGGCCTTGCTCGCACCTCGCGAGGAATCTCGCACGGTGCGACCTCGCGTGGTTTGGGCCGCCTCTTCAGCTCGTTGCGAAGGCAGTAGCTCATCGCACGGTGCGACCTGTATCGCACCTCGCGACCCCTAGGTCGGTCTAAATGTCGGCTGACTTTTGAGCCTTAGTATAAATACTAAAGTTTGTTTTTAGACCTAGGGGGCAGCAGCCACAAGGGGATGGAGTTTCCAAAACTCCACTCCTCTCTTGTTGTCTCATCTTTTTAGTTTTTATTTTCTAATTTAGTTTTTGTAGATTTCAATTATGGGATTGGCTTATGCTATGCCGATTGTAGCTTGAACCGTTCTTGAACGAGATTAATATGGAGCTTCAAGCATTATTGTGAGATCTTTCCTCTCTCTTTAGTTCCTTTGATTATGGTTTAATTTCTATGCTTGCTTTCTATGGTTTTTGCATAATTATGCTAGGAACGTTACTAGTTTGATTGTGTAATTAATCTAATGCTAGATTTAAGAATAGAACCCGATTGTTTTATTCTTTTATCAATTGGTAGCAAACTAGGGAGTAACTTAGATGCAGATCGCCTTGGTTATTTCTTGGGGAAATTGAATCAACCGTTGAATGTTTATCGCTTGTATGACGTTAGCAGGTGTCCGTTGGTTCTCTCGTGTTTATTGTCGCTATCGGATTGAACTTAGACGCGATCGGACTAGGTTATCCTTTAGTTAGGGTTTTATAGTCACGCTGATCGTGCTATTCAACTAAGAATAAGGAGAACACGAGATTAATTCTCAACAATAGATAATAATGGAATTAATTAGAGTCGAGGTTAAATGATCGATAATGAATTGAAGTGGATGTTAATCGGATTCAAGATCTTCCTATAATTGATTTCTCATTTTGTTTATATGCTAGTTAGTTGTAGTTTAGTTATAATCTACTTGAAACCCCCTTTGTAATTATTATTAGGTTTCTCGGCCCTTAGCTTAATCTAGGTTTCGAATCACGCTAAGTACTAAACTCGTCCCTCGTTTCCCCCGTGGATACGACCCTTACTTCCCTTATACTACCTTAGTGTAAAAGAGAGTAGGAGAAATTTTATCTTTGGCCGGGCGCGGTGCACGACGACGCATCCGCGCCCGCCAAATTTTGGCGCCGTTGCCGGGGAAACGGTGTTACTTGTTTTTATTTAGAGTGATTTTTGGATGGTATTGTTTGTGCTCTTTGTTTTTGGTTGGCCACTCATATAAAGAATTCCCTTTTTGTTTTAGTTTCTAGTTTTCATCTTCCATTGAGCTCTATGTATTTCACTTTTGTATTTTGGACAAGAAGCATGGAACTTGTTGCTTAAACTCTCTTGGGAATGGTTGATTGACTCATACTTTATATCTTGGTTATTGTCTAGCTTTAAACATTTATATTAATGGTCATGACTTGGGTTAGCTAGGAGTACTACTAGTTGATGTTTGTTGTTGCCTTAATGCTAGGTTTGGGATGTAATCAGATGTTATATGCTCAACCATGTTGTAGTAAGCTAGGTATTAACGATGCATTGCAAGAGTTCTTCTCAATCAATTTTGCAGGTACTTGAAGTGGAGATTGACATGGAACCACCATTGTCACACATGGAGCACAAACCCAATGATTAAGCTTAAGGTATTAAGTCGAGCTAACGACTTTAAACAACAGCGCTTCTCGGGAGGCAACCCGAGACCCCTTTATTTTCTTTCTTTTCCTTTATTTTTCATCAAATTTCCACCACCACAACAAATTTTCTTTCACCCACCACCCACCCACTAAAAAGATCCACAACCAATCTTAATTCGCTTGTAACCAAAATCCACAAAAGAAAAACCCGTTGGGAGGACTTCAATAGCTAGGAGTTGGTAACACTAGAGGATTGAGATTGTTAATGTATCTTTTCGATCTCTTAAGCTAGAGCAAATCTCAAAAATTCAAAACTTTTGAACTTGTCATTTGTTTGAGTGATTCGAGGGAGAGGTTTGTGAGTTGATTTATGAGATTTGAGTTGGTGTTGTTAAGAAATTTGAGTTTGACGGATTATTTGGTCATGAGTTTTGAGCATTCGATCTTCGATTTACCCGATTTTCGATTTTCTCCCCCATTTTCGTTTACTTTTCTTCTAATTGTCGACACATTGAGGACAATGTGTAGTTTAAGTAGGGGGGAGGGTATTCTCATTCTCATGTATCTATGTTGTGTATATTACTTTCAATTTGAAAAAAAAATGAAAAAGAATAAAAAAAAAAAAAAAAAAAAAAAAAAAGTGATGAAATGAAACCCGCTGAGTTGAAAACCCACAAGGGTGGGCGACTCGAGCAAAAATGGGGGCCCGGATAGGTTGAAAACCCGAAAGGGCAACTTATGCAAAAAGTGGCTTATATTGAGCGGGTAAGATGGTGAGATAAAAAAATGTGAGAAGCTAGGATGAAAACCCGAAAGGGCTCCTAGGCAAAATGAGAGATTAAGAGAGAATTATACACTTTGAAAACTCATTTGCTGGAGATGGTGTCATAAGGTTGAAAGCGTTTTCGGGTCGGGTTAGTGAATTCATCCTTTGTTTTGTGAAGATCTATTTAAAGTAGGCTTTCACATTCTTTTGGGTCGATTGTTTGTTTTTGGGAGTAAGCATGGAGTATATTTCTTTTTGTCTTTGTTCCATGGCTTGCTTGTTTAGATTAGTTGTAGTAGTAGTAGTTTTAGATCATCTTTTGGAGGTTTGGGAGAGCTGATAGTTTAGTGTGTCGTGAGCTGACATTTTGATTCGTGTTGGTGTTGCTGGTGATTATTGTTGTCGCGTCTTTTTATTTTTCAGGTGAGCTCGAATCTAAGTGTGGGGGAATCATCGTCCCTTACGTTTAGGTTTTTGAGCGGATGTTGTTAAGATGTGATGATGATGATGTAGTTGATGGGGAGTGTAGGTTGGTGTCGTTAGTTTGGGTGATGATTCATTTGGTGATCCTCATTTTGAGTTTACTCGAGGTCGAGTAAAGTTCAAGTGTGGGGGTATTTGATGCGCTCAAGTTATACGATGTTCTTGTGGTATTTTAGGTGCACTTTGCTAAGGGTTTGATTGTAATTGTTAACATTCGTGTTTTATTTAGCCCTTAGCGGAAGTTCGGAGCTTTGCGAGATAATTTGTATTAACGTCATATATTCCGAGCTTTCAAGATGAAATGGATTTGAATGATGTTTGATTGAAGTTGTCTTGGGAGAGCTTGGGAGATTTGGCATCGGAGCATAATGGGCAATCATCGGAAGCTCTAAGCACCAAGCATGCGCGTAACTTCGACCACCTACACAGCTCACGTCAACCCAGCGAGCCAGCGTCATCACCAACCAAGCACAGCAGCTTCGCACGCCAACCCAGCCTAAGCTCACCCATCGCAAGAAGCCAACGCAAGCCCAACGCAAGCCCCAAGGCCAGGCGCGTCCAAGCGCCCAGCAAGCTCGCACAGCCTGGGCGCTCGCAGACAAAGAAGCTCATCGCCCGCTGCGCTCGCGACTCGCGAGCTTACTCGCACCTCGCGACGGCCTTGCTCGCACCTCGCGAGGAATCTCGCACGGTGCGACCCGCGTGGCTTGGGCCGGTTCTTCAGCTCGTTGCGAAGGCAAGTAGCTCATCGCACGGTGCGACCTGTATCGCACCTCGCGACCCCTAGGTCGGTCTAAATGTCGGCTGACTTTTGAGCCTTAGTATAAATACTAAAGTTTGTTTTTAGACCTAGGGGGCAGCAGCCACAAGGGGATGGAGTTTCCAAAACTCCACTCCTCTCTTGTTGTCTCATCTTTTTAGTTTTTATTTTCTAATTTAGTTTTTGTAGATTTCAATTATGGGATTGGCTTATGCTATGCCGATTGTAGCTTGAACCGTTCTTGAACGAGATTAATATGGAGCTTCAAGCATTATTGTGAGATCTTTCCTCTCTCTTTAGTTCCTTTGATTATGGTTTAATTTCTATGCTTGCTTTCTATGGTTTTTGCATAATTATGCTAGGAACGTTACTAGTTTGATTGTGTAATTAATCTAATGCTAGATTTAAGAATAGAACCCGATTGTTTTATTCTTTTATCAATTGGTAGCAAACTAGGGAGTAACTTAGATGCAGATCGTCTTGGTTATTTCTTGGGGAAATTGAATCAACTGTTGAATGTTTATCGCTTGTATGACGTTAGCAGGTCTGTTGGTTCTCTGTGTTTATTGCTGCTATCGGATTGAACTTAGACGCGATCGGACTAGGTTATCCTTTAGTTAGGGTTTTATAGTCACGCTGATCGTGCTATTCAACTAAGAATAAGGAGAACACGAGATTAATTCTCAACAATAGATAATAATGGAATTAATTAGAGTCGAGGTTAAATGATCGATAATGAATTGAAGTGGATGTTAATCGGATTCAAGATCTTCCTATAATTGATTTCTCATTTTGTTTATATGCTAGTTAGTTGTAGTTTAGTTATAATCTACTTGAAACCCCCTTTTGTAATTATTATTAGGTTTCTCGGCCCTTAGCTTAATCTAGGTTTCGAATCACGCTAAGTACTAAACTCGTCCCTCGTTTCCCCCGTGGATACGACCCTTACTTCCCTTATACTACCTTAGTGTAAAAGAGAGTAGGAGAAATTTTATCTTTGGCCGGGCGCGGTGCACGACGACGCATCCGCGCCCGCCAGCAAGATGGGCTCCTTGTATGGAGACCAGCAGGCGGCTAGGGAATGTTACCTAACTACTCTGAAACCATCATCATGGAAGGCAGATAAGCAAGACCAGACGAAGGTCGCTGGCGAAAGGAAAACGTCCGAGATTGTGAAGGACCCTGTCTGATATAACCAGGAAGTGCGAAGCGGAACTTTTCGTCTCCAAGACATGGATGGACGACCAATATTGCGCACCTGGAACTCAAACACATTGAAAAAAGTACAACGTCTGACTCAGTCAATCGACAAGAAATTTACAGTAGTCTGTAATACCAAACAAGTGCCACGGCACAAAAAAGAGAAAAAGAATTGTATACATGTATCTTGACACTTAGTCAAGCAAAATTCATAGAATACAATTCCTACTTTCTCCCTATATTGTTCCTTTATTTTTTACTAAGTTGTTCACTTTGGGGCATCTTTACCACCAGTTGGTCTAGTGGCCTAAAAGGGACATTAACTTAGACAAAATTACAAAGAACATTAAAACGTTCAAAGGAAAGGATAAACAATGGACATCATAACGGGAAATAACCATTTCTCTGACACACATTGCGTCCTCAAAGAGACCGGCCAAGGTGTAATAAACCTAAAAGGTATATCGCACATATGGTTAATCAAATAATGGCAGTATCTAGTAAGAGAAACGTCATGGTCTCTAAAAGGAAGTCGACTTGAAATAAGCAAGCCTTAGTAAAGGAATCTTACTTTCAAATGCAAGGTCAGCTAAGTAGCAAAGGCTCTAGTAAGGGTTCACTACTTCGAGACGAGCGTGGCTTCCTCAAGGAAGCCGGCCAAAACATGGTTCGTTCATAAAAAGCAATATATAAATTGCTTACAAGTATTTAAGCTCGTCCTAAACGAAAGAGTTTATGTTGGCTCGGCCAATGTTGGCCTTTCTCCTTCTTGGTGCAAAGCTCGTCCGTAATACAAGGATGAACTAAGCCCAAGAAGGGGGGGATACAACTAAAACCTTCGAACTTTTAGGACTAGTCAAGCTTGAGGGACGAGCCACAATTATACTTAGCTTCTTTGAGAGTCTCGAAGATCGTCCAAAGGCAAGGATGAGACTCACCCTTTCCTTAACTAAGCTTGAAGGCCGTCCAAATCATGGACGCTTTCCTTCTTCGAGCTCTCAACGTCCAGGGAAAGGTACTCGTCCAAAGACTCTAGAAGACTCCCAGACGATAATAGTCCCAAGAAGGTGGCCGTCCAAATCATGGACGCTTTCCTTCTTCGAACCATCCTCGTCCAGGGCAAGGTACTCGTCCAAAGACTCTAGAAGACTCCCAGACGAGAATGGTCCCAAGAAGGTGGCCGTCCAAATCATGGACGTTTTCCTTCTTCGAACCATCCTCGTCCAGGGAAAGGTACTCGTCAAAAGACTCCAGAAGACTCCCCGGACGAGAATAGTCCCAAGAAGGTGGCCGTCCAAATCATGGACGCTTTCCTTCTCCGAGCCATCCACGTCCAGGGAAAGGTACTCGTCCAAAGTCTCTAGAAGACTCCCAGACGAGAATGGTCCTAAGAAGGTGGCCGTCCAAATCATGGACGCTTTCCTTCTTCGAGCCATCCTCGTCCAGGGAAAGGTACTAGTCCAAAGGATACTCGTCCAGAGGCATAAGAAGGTGCCCGTCCAAGCATGGATGTTTTCCTTCTTCAAGTTACCCCCGTCCAAGAAAAGTGGTAACCACTTATACGAGTACAAAGGATACTTGTCCAGAGGCATAAGAAGGTGCCCGTCCAAGCAAGGACGTTTTCCTTCTTCAAGTTACCCTTGTCCAAGAAAAATGGTAACCACTTAGACGAGTCCAAAGGATACTGTCTTGAGGCATAAGAAGGTGTCCGTCCAAGCAAGGACGTTCTCCTTCTTCACGTTACTCTCGTCCAAGAAAAGGGGCAACCACTTGGACTAGTCAAAAGGATACTCGTCCCGTAGGCATTAAAAACCCTCGCACGAGAATAACCCAAAGAAGGTGCCCGTCCAAGCAAGGACGTTCTCCTTCTTCAAGTTACCCTCGTCCAAGAAAAGTGGTAACCACATAGACGAGTCAAAAGGATACTCGTCCAGAGGTATAAGAAGGTGCCCGTCCAAGCAAGGACGTTCTCCTTCTTCAAGTCACCCTCGTCCAAGAAAAGTGGTAACCACTTAGACGAGTCAAAATGATACTCGGCCCGTAGGCATTAAAAACCCTCGCACGAGAATAACCCAAAGAAGCCGCCCCGTCCAAGCAAGGACGTTCTCCTTCTTCAAGTTACCCTCGTCCACGAAAAGTGGTAACCACTTAAACGAGTCAAAAGGATAATCGTCCAGAGGCATAAGAAGGTGTCCGTCCAAGCAAGGACGTTCTCTTTCTTCAAGTTACCCCTCGTCCAAGAAAAGTGGTAACCACTTAGACGAATCCAAAGGATACTGGCTCAGAGGCATAAGAAGGTGCCCGTCCAAGCAATGACGTTCTCCTTCTTCAAGTTACTCTCGTCCAAGATAAGGGGCAACCACTTTGACTAGTCAAAAGGATACTCGTCCAGAGGCATTAAAAACCCTCAGACGAGAATAACCCAAAGAAGGTGTTCGTCGACGTTGTTACCCTTGTCCAAGAAAAGTGGTAACCCCTTAGACGAGTCCAAAGGATACTCGTGCAGAGGCATAAGAAGGTGTCCGTCCAAGCAAGGACGTTCTCCTTCTTCACGTTACCTCGTCCAAGAAAAGGGGCAACCACTTGGACTAGTCAAAAGGATACTCGCCCGGAGGCATTAAAAACCCTCGACAAGAATAACCGAAAGAAGGTGCCCGTCCAAGAAAGGACGTTCTCCTTCTTCAAGTTACCCTCGTCCAAGAGAAGTGGTAACCACATTGACGAGTCAAAAGGATACTCGTCCCGTAGGCATAAGAAGGTGTCCGTCCAAGCAAGGACGTTCTCCTTCTTCAAGTTACCCTCGTCCAAGAAAAGGGGCAACCACTTAGACTAGTCAAAAGGATACTGGCCCGAGGCATTAAAAACCCTCGACGAAAATAACCCAAAAGAAGGTGCCCGCCAAGCCAGGACGTTTTCCTTCTTCAAGTTACCCTCGTCCAAGAAAATTGGGCAACGACTTGGGCGAGTCTCAAAGTACTCGTCCAAAAGCATTCGGCTTCTCGTGACGAGAATGGCCCAAAGAAAGTGGCCGTCCAAGAATGGACGCCTTCCTTCTTCCGGTGATTCTCGGCCCGTAGAAAGTGTTTCATTATCTTAGACGAGAATATCCCAAAGGTGGACATTCATACTTGGACGTTTTCCTTCTTCGGGTGATTCTCGCCCAAGGGATATATGCAAAAAAAAAAAAAAATATATATATATATATATATATATTGTATATATATATATATATATATATATATATATATACGTATATATATATATATATATATATATATATATATAGTATATATATATATATATATATATATATATACGTATATATATATATATATGTATATATATATATATATATATATATATATATATATATATATATATATATGTATATATATATATATATATGTATATATATATATATTACCAGTGTTTCAGCCCTTTTCTCGACGCTGCTCTTGACATACTCCTTCCACAAATTGTCTGTATATTTGGACATACTGATATCACCCGTCCAAGAAGCCTTGAGACGTTTTCTGGCCGAGTCTGCAAAAGAGAAATGAAAGATGGTTAGTCCGATGGTCCATGGACGAAGAAGGAAATGAAATATACCTCTGTCCTTGGCCAACCGCAAGTTGGCAGCGACCAAGAAATCATCATAGCAAAACATTTCTTTAAAGGGTATCCAGTTAGATGGCCCCTTAAAAGATCGTTGGTCGGGCCTGGAGTACTCCTTTATTCTGATGTAACAGCCCGCACTTCCGAGCTGCTAGCTAATCACACTTAACATTCATAATCCTCATTACCACTTAATAAGCCTCAAATTACAATAATATTCAGCGGAAACATAATCTTACAAATCGATCCTGGACCTGTGGGTTATGGGCCCACAACAAATCATTTTCAAAACCAAATAACAGATTACATAATACCCTATTCGATTTCCGAATATAATATTTGATTCTCAAATAAGGACATATACTCCTAAATACATCCTCTGAATAACGAATCTAATTATAATAATTTTTAACCAAACTTTTCCTTTCTTCGATCCATTCTGAGCCTCGAACACACCTGCAAGATCACTAACAATAACCTCTGCCCCCACCAGGACAGGTTCCAAGAACAAAATCAGAAAAACTGAGTACACACACTGTCCAACCAGAAATTAATTTTAGTGGCTTAAAATATATTTCTTTTTCAGGATGATTGAACTCACAATATCCACATTACATGATTTCAAATAGCAAAGTAATCCGTCTTTTATCACTTATAGATTATTCTACTTAATAGGGTTTTGAAAATACATATGAAAAACTCAATAACACAGTGTTAGCTCTTTCGAAGGTGAAATGTAAACTTAAAACATATACTCCATGGTTTATCCTCCTTTGCTATCCAATCGCGGAAAATATCCTTTCTTGGTACTAAAACATATACTCCTTAACTATAATTTCAAGTAAATAGAAACACATATCCAATAGTCCAGAAAACATCATTACATTGGACTCATAACTCTTAGTATAATTTTCATGGAAAGAAAACCCATAGTATAAGTTGTTAATTGTACAAGACAAAAGCTTTTGTTCTTGAGTTTCCATACGAACTTATAGATCATAACTACTCTATAAGTTATGCAATAAACTACTTACAACTATCCGGGGAAGAAAATACGAATAGAGGGGACTATGCCTCCACCTCTAAACTCATGGAGACGTCTCTCCCTTATAATTTTTGTACTGCTTGCAAGGCTTATTTCTCAGGACATATGTCCCATCATTTCATAATACACACATACCACGATGTGTTCATCACTGCTGCTGCAGTTTCTTCCCCGTCATAACTAATAATTTCACAAATCCATATTTTCCCACCACTCAAATTCATAGTTTACTTTAATTGACTATATGTCATCAAAATCTCGTGCCAGTAGATACATTTTTATTTTCCATATACTTCATAATTTCTATATAAAACTTATATCGCAAATCATCGATATACATCAAAATCATAAGTCAAACATACTTTGACCAAAAATCCTTTCATGTGTTCCAAAGCCTTCGAATACAACTACAGCTTAGATCGAAGTCAAGTTCGATAAAAGTATCATAATCGGTAATTCATAGGTTCGTAAATTGGAATCTCGTGTAATTATAAAGATATCGGAAGTTCTAGCTCAAATACTTGTAGCTACAGATATTAATACCTCATTTTAGAAAACATAGTTCCAAAATAACAAGCTCAAATAACAACACCACAAATCAGTAGATGCACAAACTAGACTTTTAGGTAATCCACGTTTATAATATATAATAACATATCAACTCAATGTAAGGAATTCATGTATTTTTACAAAGTACCCATCTCTAGTTCAAAACTGGAGGACATGTGTGTACCTTTACACGATCCCCAAGATCATAGATACTTGATCACCAATCTCTAGCTTGAACTCCATAATTATATTCGAACCATTTTCCAGCAATCACCACCAAACAATAACAACAATTAATATTCGATCTCACCATACTTTGGATAAAGAAATTGACTAATTCATACTTCCTAAACTCTCTTATGAACTAATCTCAACCCCTATATGCAACCCATTATATTAATCCAACTCATAATATCAATCTCACAAGCTCATTCTAAATAAACCCAAATTTGATTCATAGAGTTATCAAACAACATAATTTATATATTAAAAAAAAACATAAAAAATCAGATTTTGTAACTTAATTTTAAGAAGAACAATATATAATATAAGCTCTAATCCAGTAAGCAAGAAGGGAAAAATTCAATCTTTAATTTTTTTTTTATCAAACTTCCTTCTAAACTGATTTTGCTAATTAATAACAAGATTGAGAAACAAATTTATTTATGAAATCAGAATATAAAATCTCATTATATCATACTCGAAATTGGAATAAAAGAAGAGAAGGAATTAAGAAATTTCACTTATACCTTCACCTAGAATGGTTTATCTAAACCATGAGAGAGAGCAACGAAGGAGCACCACACAAATAGTGGCGACGGCACCGGAGCACCAACGAGGCGCCAGTAGCAGCAACACAGTCGGCTGCCGAACCACCAGCACCACCGGAGGAGAGAGAAAGGATGAACAAGTAGCAGCCCAGTTGGCGGCAACACCATAAGCAGCAGCGGCAGCAACACAACAATGGCAGAGCACCGTTACTGAAAAACAGAGGAGATGAGATGAATGGAAATGAAGGAAGATGAAGCTACTCCAACGAGACTGCAACTCATGCATCAGATGGGGAAAAATGGAAGTGGAACGAAAGAGATATAAGGTGAAATGAGGGTTTTGGGTTTCCAATTCCTAATAAGGAAGATTGTGGGAAAAATAAGAACTTGACAACAAGGCAAAATGTTGGCTTTTCCCACACTAAGCCACGTATAAGAGGAACATTTTATCTCTTTTTTTTTTTTCCTCTTAAAAACACTTAATTTGTTTAATAAAAATACATCAAACTTATACCAATATTATAATCAAGCTAAGTTAAGTAATTATCCTTTAATTAAATCTGCTTAAAGTATATGGGCTATTACAATCTACCACCCTTAGAATAAATTTCGTCCTCGAAATTTGAAAACATAAAACTTTAGATCATTCCAATACGAGTACATCATAGAAAACATCTTCACAAAAAAAAAAAAAAAAAAATTGAAACCAAAAGAATCCATAGCCGAACTCCAATATCTCAAAAGATAAATTGCTCTCTAACCCAATAATCATAAACTCTATCTACAAACTTTACACAATCTCAATCAATGTAATTCGATCTTCCTCTTATAGCCACTCAAATCTAAAACCCAAGTAGAACTTTCCACTTTTGCAAATTTCACAACACTCAACCTTCAATTTCTCAATTAAAATTACTCAATTTCAACTATCTATCAATCCATATTGATTCGGACAATTCCAAGAATCTTTTTCCCTCGCTAGGTAGCTAACTTGGGACACGGTCGAAGGGTTGCTTCCGATATAACTAAAAAAAAATTCATATCTTCACTACATACATTCCGTAAGATAACTCAAAGCTTAACTCAAAGTATCAATTCTACTCTCCGAGTTCAAATACTTGGTTTAAGTAATCACAATAATTAGATAGTTCCAAATCATTATCAATATGTTCTAAAATAAATCATTCCATTTATCATCCATAAGTCGTCATAGCTCTAGTATTCCTGCTCCAGATTCTTAATAACATTTCACATATCTCTAAATTCCTCTCGCACGTTACCTCGGAATTCCTAACAAGTTACGTATTGATTAATTGCTCAAGACCTTAACTCCACATAAAATATTTTCTCATTCGGATAAGATCACAACTTTACAACTAAATTCTCCATACCTTTCTTAACTCAACCAAGACAACTAATCCCGAGTCATTCATACACTTCAAAATTTCCATTATAGCTCTAAACTTTTATGTTTACTTATTTAACTTTTCCCCTAGACACTTGATGATCAAAATTCACATTAACATTTACATTACAAAATTGGCCATGTCGTATCACTAAATTTAGATAATAAATTCTCATCAACCAAACCTAGTCACTTTGAGTTCTCAAAACATGTCACCACATCGAATACTAGTTTCCGTTAAATAACAACTTTAATTCACTCAATTTTAATGATCTATATTCCATTCGTATAACAATATATGTCCACAACTAAACCAACATGCATACTCTAAACAATATCCCAATTCAATGAAAGTCAATTCACATCATGCACCAAATGCTTACTCGTATGACTCTCAAACCTTTAACATCAAATTCTTAACATCTATCTCTAGGTAGCTCAAAGCTCTCAATAACTTCTCAACTTCGTAAGTCGAACCACAATTCTCCAAGCTCATCTTCCCAAAGCTAATTCATACATATTTACTCTTAAGCAATCCAATGAACTTATTTCAACGCATATGCCATGATATGAAGATCAAGACCATTCTAAACAACCTTGCTCTGATACCATCTGTAACAGCCCGCACTTCCGAGCTGCTAGCTAATCACACTTAACATTCATAATCCTCATTACCACTTAATAAACCTCAAATTACATTAATATTCAGCGGAAACATAATCTTACAAATCGATCCTGGACCTGTGGGTTATGGGCCCACAACAAATCATTTTCAAAACCAAATAACAGATTACATAATACCCTATTCGATTTTCGAATATAATATTTGATTCTCAAATAAGGACATATACTCCTAAATACATCCTCTGAATAACGAATCTAATTATTATAATTTTTAACCAAACTTTTCCTTTCTTCGATCCATTCTGAGCCTCGAACACACCTGCAAGATCACTAACAATAACCTCTGCCCCCACCAGGACAGGTTCCAAGAATAAAATCAGAAAAACTGAGTACACACACTGTCCAACCAGAAATTAATTTTAGTGGCTTAAAATATATTTCTTTTTCATGATGATTGAACTCACACTGTCCACATTACATGATTTCAAATAGCAAAGTAATCCGTCTTTTATCACTTATAGATTATTCTACTTAATAGGGTTTTGAAAATACATATGAAAAACTCAATAACACAGTATTAGCTCTTTCGAAGGCGAAATGTAAACTTAAAACATATACTCCATGGTTTATCCTCCTTTGCTATCCAATCGCGGAAAATATCCTTTCTTGGTACTAAAACATATACTCCTTAACTATAATTTCAAATAAATAGAAACACATATCCAATAGTCCAGAAAACATCATTACATTGGACTCATAACTCTTAGTATAATTTTCATGGAAAGAAAACCCATAGTATAAGTTGTTAATTGTACAAGACAAAAGCTTTTGTTCTTGAGTTTCCATACGAACTTATAGATCATAACTACTCTATAAGTTATGCAGTAAACTACTTACAACTATCCGGGGAAGAAAATACGAATAGAGGGGACTATGCCTCCACCTCTAAACTCATGGAGACGTCTCTCCCTTATAATTTCGCATCGTTTGCAAGGCTTATTTCTCGGGACATATGTCCCATCATTTCATAATACACACATACCACGATGTGTTCATCACTTCGTCGTTGCAGTTTCTTCCCCGTCCTAACTAATAATTTCACAAATCCATATTTTCCCACCACTCAAATTCATAGTTTACTTTAATTGACTATATGTCATCAAAATCTCGTGCCAGTAGATACATTTTTATTTTCCATATACTTCATAATTTCTATATAAAACTTATATCGCAAATCATCGATATACATCAAAATCATAAGTCAAACATACTTTGACCAAAAATCCTTTCATGTGTTCCAAAGCCTTCGAATACAACTACAGCTTAGATCGAAGTCAAGTTCGATAAAAGTATCATAATCGGTAATTCATAGGTTCGTAAATTGGAATCTCGTGTAATTATAAAGATATCGGAAGTTCTAGCTCAAATACTTGTAGCTACAGATATTAATACCTCATTTTAGAAAACATAGTTCCAAAATAACAAGTTCAAATAACAACACCACAAATCAGTAGATGCACAAACTAGACTTTTAGGTAATCCACGTTTATATTATATAATAACATATCAACTCAATGTAAGGAATTCATGTATTTTTACAAAGTACCCATCTCTAGTTCAAAAATGGAGGACATGTGTGTACCTTTACACGATCCCCAAGATCATAGATACTTGATCACCAATCTCTAGCTTGAACTCCATAATTATATTCAAACCATTTTCCAGCAATCACCACCAAACAATAACAACAATTAATATTCGATCTCACCATATTTTGGATAAAGAAATTGACTAATTCATACTTCCTAAACTCTCTTATGAACTAATCTCAACCCCTATATGCAACCCATTATATTAATCCAACTCATAATATCAATCTCACAAGCTCATTCTAAATAAACCCAAAATTGATTCATAGAGTTATCAAACAACATAATTTATATATATAAAAAAAAAAAAATCAGATTTTGTAACTTAATTTTAAGAAGAACAATATATAATATAAGCTCCAATCCATTAAACAAGAAGGGAAAAATTCAATCTTTAATTTTTTTTTTATCAAACTTCCTTCTAACTGATTTTGCTAATTAATAACAAGATTGAGAAACAAATTTATTTATGAAATCAGAATATAAAATCTCATTATATCAGACTCGGAATTGGAATAAAAGAAGAGAAGGAATTAAGAAATTTCACTTATACCTTCACCTAGATTGGTTTATCTAAACCATGAGAGAGAGCAACGAAGGAGCACCACACAAATAGTGGCGACGGCACCGGACCACCAACGGGGGCGCGTGAGCAAGAACACGCAGTTGCCGAACCACCAGCACCACCGGAGGAGAGAGAAAGGATGAACAAGTAGCAGCCCAGTTGGCGGCAACACCATAAGCAGCAGCGGCAGCAACACAACAATGGCAGAGCACCGTTACTGAAAAACAGAGGAGATGAGATGAATGGAAATGAAGGAAGATGAAGCTACTCCAACGAGACTGCAACTCATGCATCAGATGGGGAAAAATGGAAGTGGAATGAAAGAGATATAAGGTGAAATGAGGGTTTTGGGTTTCCAATTCCTAATAAGGAAGATTGTGGGAAAAATAAGAACTTGACAACAAGGCAAAATGTTAGCTTTTCCCACACTAAGCCACGTATAAGTGGAACATTTTATCTCTTTTTTTTTTTTCCTCTTAAAAACACTTAATTTGTTTAATAAAAATACATCAAACTTATACCAATATTATAATCAAGCTAAGTTAAGTAATTATCCTTTAATTAAATCTGCTTAAAGTATATGGGCTATTACTCTGAAGTACTCCACCACTTCTTCGTCAAAATTATCCTCCAGCTCCAGCCAGGACTGCTTCCCACCCGTCTTCGTGACGGACCGATTGTAGAATCTATAGCCCTCAGTGGCAGAATCATTGGCTGCCTTTAAAAATATGAAATCGGCTTTCCCATCATGCATCTTCGAAGGCTTCCCCATGCCGTCGAAGCCAGGCGGTTGCAGATGCCGAGCCATGCCCCCGTCCACGGCCCCAGGTACCTTAGCTGCATAGTGGATCTGAGTAAAGGCTTGAAGGGAAAGAACTAGGCCGCGCAGCTCACAAACGGCAATGAACGTCAAGATGTTGTGCCAAGCGTTTGGAGCTAATTGGTTGTGGTCGATGTTGTAGTAATTCAAGCACTTGTTCTATGAATTCGTGGAGAGGGAACCTCAATCCCGCGTCCAAAGCCAATTTGCAGACGGCGAAGTGGTTCTTAGGGGCACTCGGTATCGTCGCGTCCTTATTCGGGGATGATGAATGAAAAGCCTGGCATGGGCATATAAGACGAGAGATAACTAGGGTCTCGGTCCTATTTTCTCTAACCATTTGCGATTAACTAAAAAATGAAACCCGGGTCGAAAGGGGACCTAAGCGTCTTCTAATCTCCGACGAGGTAGTGGAGGCCTCGCTCGACTCTTCGGCAAAGACGTATTCACCGACGTTATTACCTTCACCGGTCTCCGCCATATCGATGTCTCTGCCAGAAGTACTGGATTCAGGGTTTATTTCGGAGTCTTCTACATTATAGTCAGAAGGAGGCCCGCCCAAAGGCTGAGCACTTTGAACCTCTCTTATCTCATCGGGCACCCGTCCAGTAGATTCCTCCATATCTAAGCTACTTAACGGGATTATTGCTTTTCGTCCGAGACGGGCCGTTTGCTTGACGCGCGCGGATTACCCCCGCATGTAAAGACCGGGTCGTCTCGACTTTCTCGGCCAAAAGAATAAAAATATATATAGTCGGCCGAAGAGGCCCAACTCTAGAATGCGCCGAAGAAGAAGTATCGGCTTCTAGGGTCAAGACAAGTTCTTGGTCGGCTAAGATTATTTGAGGAAGAAGATTCCATTTTATTGATTTTCTAAGAAAAATTAAAGAATAAAGAAGAATGAAGAGAGCAAAGAAAAGATACCTGCTAAAACGCCTGGACGAGTCGGTGAAGAAAGTTGAGGTTGGACGTTCTCTCTCTCTCTCTAGAAAAAATTGTTGAGTCTCCCTCTCTAGAAAAATTCGCTCAAGGTGTGAAATGATTAAATGTTCTCACACCAAGAGTACTTATAGGGGGGGTAAAAACTTGTGAGCCGGTCGAGAAATGACCGAAGAAAAGAAGGTAACCTGGCCGGTTATGACCAGCAAAATCCTGGAAAGGGCGCGTCATTTCCTTCATTTTGAATACACTACCTTATGTAAAACGGGCCTTAACCGTCAGACGGGCCAACAAAAAGCTACCTTGGGTAAAAGGGCATTAACCGTCAGATGGGCCAACAGTGAAAGCCCTTTTAGGGGCAAATGTTGTAGCCTAACATCTACGGCTCCCTTAACGACACATGGGCTCATCAGAGCCGTACACGTGTCACCCTATTTAAAATGAAAAGAAGGCTTAATCTCTGGGCTATACTCAGTTGGGGTAAAAGGATTGAATTTCTGGCCCAACATAGCCGTAATCCGTACTATCGGTGGCTAAAGGAGAGTGGTTAATAGACTTTCACCAGTCTTGGTCTGCCACGTGTCATGATCTGATCCCCCAACCAATCAGAAGCCACTATTCTAGGGCAGGTTTTAAGGATAGTTGTCAATTTGCTATCACTATAAATACCCCTTAAATCAGGAGAAACATTCATTCAATGCAAACAGTGCAAAGTTACTCTGATAAAATTCTCTCTCGGTTTCTCTTTCTATCTCTACTTTCTCTCACTACTCCTGATAACTGACTTAAGCATCGGAGGGGGAACCACCACCCAAACCTCCAGGGTGGGTCCCTTTGTGCAGGTTCGGGAGCAGAGCAAAGACCAAGGACTAAGAGGATTCAGACATCGTTGCACAAGTCTCCAGCTGAAGAACACTCAAGATACTACTTTACTTGCTCGACAAGGAAGCTAAGCCTGCAGCTTACTTGTTGGACAAGTGGATAAAACAATGAGTATATAAGATGCATCAAAATAATAATATAAACAAGATTACTTATAATATTAAAATTAAGGGATATAAATGTATTATAATATGCACTTATCACGAGACGAGTTAAAAATCTACATCATGAATAGAATGTTAGTAACTTCAAGAATATAATAAAAATAAATAAAGAAAATAAGATAAGGTGGTTAATTTAGTTGACCTCGTAAATTATACCACCGTCCAAAGTCATTAATTTGTACGGATCTTGGATCGAAAGTTGCACGAATCTTTAAAACAAGTTGCATTGTATTTGTAATATAGCCGTGGGTATAAAGTTTTCTTTTTTTTTCTAGAAATCCCAAGGTTACAGTAGGTATTTGAAGATGATGGATTCATAAAGTTGTAGTTTTGTATAATATGTGTAGGTGATTATGAGTGATGATGTGGCGTGATGAGGAGATTAAATGATGATGCTAGGCGTAGGTATAGTGTGAAGATGATGAATGTGACCAAGTGGTGTAGATTAATGGGGTTAGGTGTTGTGCGTGTGATTTTCGTAGACGATGGAATTGTGAGAAGGTGTGAATTGTTTGTCGAGGGAGCTGGTTTTTTGGAGGATGCCGAGTGTGTTCGAGAGTTTTTGAGCGGTTAGCCGTGGAAGGTTAGTGTTGTTAGGGAGGAGATATTATATAGGTTTAATTAGGTAGTTGAGGAGTGCAATAGGTTTTTAAAAGATAACAGGTTTTTTAAAAGATTTTTATTATAAAAGATTTTAGAAAAGAGTTAGATAAAAGATATTGAAAAACAATATGAGAAAATATTATTTTTGTAAAAGATATTTTCATTAATAAAACTAATCAATAAAATTAATTAATTGTATTAATTAATTTGGATTTAGAAAAGGGGTTTCAAAAAATTGGGCTTTCATAAAAACTATTTTTAAAAAGTTTTTAAAAATGGGCCTTAAAAAGTTGTTTTAAAACGTTTTTATGAAGTGGGTTTAGTAAAACTAGTTATAAAAATGGTTTTCGGAAATGAGTTAATAAAATGAGTTAGAAAATGGTTTTGGGCTTAAAACATTTTATTTTAGACTCGTTCTTTATTCTTTCCTCGATGCGGACCAATTGGGGCGCGGTATTGGTCATCATAGGATACTAAATGGAGAGACACGATTATGTGTCTACACTAATGAATCAATATGAACTGTTTTACATGAACACTAAGGAAAGCATATAAGAGATGTTTACTCGTTTTACTTACATTATTAATGAGTTAGCTTCTCTTGGAAAGTTTATCTCATCGAGGAACAGGTTCAAAAAGTTCTCAGGAGTCTTCCTAATTAGGGATAGATGGATGGCTAAGGTCAATGCTTTACAAGAAACAAAAGACTTCACCAAGTTCAACTTGGAACAACTTGCTGGATCACTTATGACTCATAAGCTACACCTTGACATTGAATATGGTGAAAGCTCTAAGTTAAAGTCCGTTGCCCTAAAAACTGATGATGAAGATGACTCTGATTCTGAAGAAGAGGAAGCAACTCTCATGGTCTGAAAATTTCGAAAGATGTATAGGACCATGAAGAATGGAAACTTCAAAGGTAAAAACATAAAAATTTCTAACAAAGCTGCTTGTCATAATTGTGGAAGTACAAATCACTTTGTCAAGGAATTTCCACGCACTTTGGGGAAACGACAAGACCAAAGAAAAGAACAAGGAACGTTTTCTTTGAAAGAAAAAGGAAACTAAAGCCGCTTTCTCCAAAGCGAACATTCGAATGGCTATGATAGCAGCTTGGGGTGATTCGTAGGACCGAGGAAGAAGAGGAACAACAAAATGAAGAAACTGCAAATCTTTGCCTCATGGAAAACACTGACATAAAAGAAGATGAAGAAGATGTTGAGGTAAACCAACATATACTTGAATCAGACTTAGATGGAAAAACTAGGAGTGAAATTTATGATCTTCTTTATGATGCAATTCTTGAATGTAGATATGAACGTGAAAAACGTGAACAAAGCCGAACAACTTGTTATGGTATGTAAAGAACATATAGAATGGCTTAAGAAAATGAGAACGGATGTTGAAAGTAGGTTCTTTGATTTGTTTGACAAGAACTTAAAATCCAAAGAACTATATGAAAAATGTTAAAAATGAAAATTATCTATCAATTTAGAAATTGCTCAGCTATAAGAAATTTGTCCCTGTTCTAAGTTCCTTTGATATAAGATCAACTCCTTTGAAAGGTTACAGATCTGAAATTGAAATCTTGAATAAAGAAAAAATCGCTTTAAAGGAATAGATCTATAATCAAAAAGAAACTTGTAGTTGCAAGGAACAGAGGCAAGGTGATGGTTGTTCCTAAATGGATTGAGAGACCACAAACAAAAATAAAAGAAGGTTTTGGTTTCGAAAATCACAAGAAAATGAACAAGCCTAAAAAATATGTTGCCTACCTAGTGACAAAATTTAAATATACTTGTGGAAAGATAGGTCATTATATAAATCAATGTCAACTAAGAAGCTGGAATGATTGGCAAGAATGTGAAAAGCAACATGAAATAGGTTGCAAAAGCTAATGCTAGTCAAGAAAAGGAACCCACGAAGGAGGAGGTCCCTACAACTAACAACTAGTTAGTTTATGCAGGTTAGAGTGAGGGGGAACAACACTTGGTATCTTGATAGTGGTTGTTCTAAGCATATGACAGGAGACAAATCTAAGTTTCTCTCACTCTCAACCTATGAAGATGGAAGTGTGACATTTGTTGACAACATGAAAGGTAACATAGTTGCCATGGGTAAGGTTGGTAAGTCACCATTACATTCCATTGACAATGTTTTTCTAGTCGAAGGTTTAAAAGCACACTCTTTTTAAATATCTCCCAATTTTGTGACGAGGGAAATGTTGTTAAATTTAATAGTGAAAAATGCTTGATCGTAAACAATAATTCTAAGAGTGTCATCTTGGAAGGAACAAGGAAAGGGAACACATATGTTGTGGATCTTGATCTTGTTCCTAAAAACAATTTGACATGCCTTAGTATCATTGAAGATGATCCTCTCTTATGGCATAAGCGCCTAGTACATGCTAGCTTTTCACTACGACAAATTTCAATCAAAAGATCTTGTTTTGGGATTACTATCTATAAAATTTCATATTAATCAAGTTTGTGAGGCGTGTGCCAAAGGAAGCATGTTAGATCCTATTTCAAATCTAAAAGCTGTTGTGAGCACCACAAAGCCATTAGAATTAATTCACATGGATTTGTGTGGCCCTATGAGGATTCAAAGTAGAAGTGGTAATAGGTATGTGCTAGTTATTGTTGATGACTACTCAAGATACACTTGGGTTATTTTTTTTTCTAGCAAGGATGAGACATGTGATGAGTTCCTTGTCTTTGCAAAGAGAGTGCAAAATTTGAGTGGTCACAAATTGATGCATATTAGATTCGATCATGGTAAAGAATTTGAAAATTATAAATTTGATGACTTAAGTAGAGATTATGGCTTAGATCATAATTTTAGGACACCACAACAAAATAGGACTTTGGAGGAAATGGGTAGGACTATGTTGATTGTTGATAGCCAGTGAACTTTTAAGGAACTTTTGGGCTGAAGTTGTAAATACTACTTGTTATATAATAAATCGTGTCATGATAAGACCTATCATTAACAAAACTCTTTATGAGCTTTTATTTTGGTAAGAAACCCTATATTACACATTTCATAATATTTCGTTGTGAATGTTTTATACATAATAATGGGAAAGATAATCTTGGAAAATTTGATGCAGGTAGTGATGAAGCAATACTTCTAGGATATTCATCACATAGTAAGGCTTATAGAGTTTACAATAAAAGAACTATGTGTATTGAAGAAAGTGTACATATAATTTTTTATGAATCTGACAATTTTAATCCAAGCAAGCAGGTTGATGACTTTGAAATAGGCTTGGTTCGACCAAATGAAAAAGATGCAGATATAATTGAGGAAGAAGAAGAAATGAAATAGGAAAGGAACGAAGAAGATGAAAACTTTCATAACGATGTTGTTCCTGTCCCTCACGGAGATGTAGTTGTTCCTGTCCCTCACGGTGATGTAGTTGTTCCTGTCCCTCAAGGAGATGGAGTTGTTCATGTTCCTACTAAAAATGAAAATGTTGAAGGAACTTATTCAACAATGACTAAAAGAGGAACAAAAGAACAAGGCTCCTTATCCTCTTAAGAAATTCCAGAGGAACAACCTGTTCCTATAAGAGAATTTCAACCAAAACCTTGGAGACATCAAAAATCACATCCAGTGGAGCTCATAGTAAGGGACATATCCAAAGGTACTCAAACTAGATCTCAATTAAGGAATTTTTGTGCGTTTCATGTGTTCCTATCAATGATGGAACCAATAAATCATGAAGAAGCTTTAACTGATTCTTATTGGATCACTACTATGCAAGAGGAATTAAATGAGTTTCAAAGAAACAAGGTATGTCATCTAGTTCCCTCTTCTAAACAACAAAAAGTGATTGGATTAAAATGGGTATTTAGAAATAAACTAGATGAGCATGGAACAATTGTTAGGAACAAAGCTAAACTTGTAGTCAAACGAATAAAGCCACTAACTAATGTCACATAATACTCCCCTTATTGTTCCTAAGTAATAGAAACATGCATGATTTGATGAAATGTTGATAATATGTATAAGTTGTTCCTATAGCACAAGTTCCTTAACTTTATTTTCTTTCCATAAATTAAAAGTCCATAAAAATAAAAAAAATCCGACAATCCAAAATTTAGGAATCATATCTCTTAAATCTTGATTCATTTTTATCTTTTCTTTTCAAATTTTATCTTTTAATTTTATTTTTCTATTTTTTTCTAGCGTGTGACTCTTCGAATACTATTATATGCATCTTCTTTCTTTTTCTTTCTTCCCTTCCAAAACCATGTTCCTTTAATTGCTTCTTCTTCACCATTTTTCATCTTCATCCCACCTTTTCATACCACATAAAAAATTGATCTTTCATCACCAAATGGAAAAAACCTTTCTTAATTCACCTTTTCCAAAAACAAAATCTCTCAAAACCTCTCAAATGGAAAACCCCTCTTCTCCATCCAAAACCCTAGAAATCGAAAATCCTCAAGAAACACATATGGAGGTTAAAGAGCAAAAAATCGAAGACACTTAATTCGGAGAAGTAATAGAAGAAGGAAGCGATTGGGGAAGATGATGAAGAGGAAGAAGTCCCCCGAATTAGTTGAGGGGGAAGAAGAAGCAGCATCTGTTCCTCCCAAAGGAACTGCTTCTACTTCTTCAAAGAAACGAGTTGAAAGAAGCGAATCTAGGTTTCTGTGATGATCTAGAATGGGCTAAGAGTGTCAATTTTGTTGAGCTCTTAGAAATACTAAAGGAACAAGGAATGGAGTACTTGTTTGAAACCGGGTTTAATAACTCGCTTGTTCCTTTAGCTATGGATGAGTTTTGTGCAAATTTCCTAAATATTGATGGGGTTTGTACTACTAAAGTTAGGGGGAAGAAAATTAGATTCACCCAAGAGACCTTAGGAAAAATGCGGGAAGTTCCTTGCAAAGGAACCGATTTATATTTTAAGAGGAAAGGAACTGTCTCCTTTCCAAATATTTCCCAAGATGATATAGTTCAATCTTTTGGGGAAGCTATTTGGACAAACAAAAATGAACCACAATCTTCTTACTCCTCTTTACAGAATATTGTTTAATCTTGTTTGGAGGGCACTTATTCCTCGAACTGAAAAGAGGAAGGAGGTTGGTCTTCTTGATATGTGTTATAT
Organism: Beta lomatogona; assembly: GCA_947646795.1. Taxonomy (NCBI): domain Eukaryota; kingdom Viridiplantae; phylum Streptophyta; class Magnoliopsida; order Caryophyllales; family Amaranthaceae; genus Beta; species Beta lomatogona. The sequence goes on from CANSNZ010000003.1 coordinate 246,910, forward strand.
GTTCTGCCTTGACCACCACATACAAATAAACTTTCCTTCTCTCTTTATCCAACATCTCACCCATTGCATAGAAAACCAATGTGTTGTTGGATATAGCGCTTTAATCACTTCCCTTTCTCCCATTTCAAAGTAAAAACAAGCTGGTTGGCCTACCTTGCACTAGTACAAAATGATTTGCGTCGGACTTGGGACCACCATTTGCGTCGGACATCGGTCCGACGTCACGGGTCTCGACGCAAATTTGGGAGATATTATCTCGCGTCAGATTAAAACACGACGCAGATTTAGTGCTATTTGCGTCAGATGTATCGCAAAGTCCGACACACATGAGGCGAGAAAAGGCTACTAGATAATTAGCTATTTGCGTCGGATAGGCATCCAGATCCGACGTAAATAACTCTCTTTTTTGATAAAAAAAAAATATTTTCCCACTGTTACAAGAATTATTAAAATCAGAATATTGTTACAAGAATTTCCCACTATGTTGGTTTAAATCAGAATACAAACAATGAAACAATTATGAAAATCAGAATACAACAGTTACAAAAATAACCAAATAAACAAATCTCTCAAATAAAAATCACAGAAAATAAATAAACAAATGGAAAAATTTACAAGGACTAGAATCAATCTGAATTTGCAGAAAACATGGAAAAAACTAACAAATCTCTCAAATAACTAATCCAATACAAGAATTCGTAAATCAACTAACCAAATCCAAGTAAAAAAATAATCTAGAAAACCCTCAAAATCTATCATCAGTAATTTAGCAACTAAAATAAAATAAACCTCATAATGAGTAGAATCGCAATTAGTGAGATCACCATCAGCTCTACTTCTTCTGTTTCCGGCGACAGAAGATGTTTCCGGCCACACCGCCGTTCTAAAAATCCTCCGCTGCAGTATAATTTTCTCTCTTTCTCTCTCCTCTTTGTGAAGATGTTGCGAATCTCTTTCTTCGAGATTGAGTTATGAATTTTAATTGGGTTTCTGGGGAAACCAAATTGAGTTGCGAATCTCTTTCATCTTCCTCAGCTTTCCGCTCCTCCATTTTCTTCTTCGCCATTCGAAATTGTTCGTCTTTTGGAGAGAACGGCGCCGGCGAGAAAATGGTGAGAGAGATGAGAGTTAAGATCCAAGTTGAGACAATTGCGAGAGAGTTGAGTTGAGAGTGGTGAGAGAGATGAGAGGCGAAACTAGTTTGGAGAAAGATGAGAGAGCGAGATCTAGGTTAGAAATAGAAGAGAGAGAAGGCTAAAGAAAAAGTGGGATTTATATATTGTAATATTATCTGCGTCGCACCTCAACCTATGTTCGACGCACTTAATTACCTTCTTTTTTATTTTGTCTAATTCTTATCCGCCTACTCATCTGTGTCGGATGGGCCTATATGTCCTACGCAAATCGCTTAATACAAGGATTTGCATCGCACAATAGGCGCGTTCGACGCAAATCCTTATACTCATGTGCGTCGGATGGCTGGGGGCTACGCGGCGCAAATCCTCTTGCCATTCATTTCTTTGTAGGTATTTGCATCGGATGTAGATTATAATCCGACGCAAATCATCTACTCTTGACCATTTGCGTCAGTTCTTCATGCATTCGACGCAAATAAGCAGACACAAATTATCATTTTTCTACTAGTGTTGGGAATTAAGCAAGGTAACATTTTGAATGAGAAAACTTTGTATGGCTTGGACCTATCGGTCTAAGAAGGAGTATTAACTCAAGGAAGGATTTCTCACAGTTCCTCTCAAAAGAGGAAACTGCCTATAGCAGTAGAGGAAGAAATTGTGGAGGTTATATTGGAGGAACAAGTTCCTAAAATTGATGAACAAGAGGAACATCCCACAAAGAAACGAAAAACCACAGCCGAAAAGCCAACCAAACCTGTTCCTAAGAAAACTCTTTCCTTAAGGAAGAGTTCAACGTTGAGAGTTGCAAAACTAGTCCATGTTCCTTCAAATGAGGACGCACCATTGGTCCTATCTGATGAAGAGGAACAAAATCAACTCTCTCCTAAGGACCCTACCCCTCCTTCACCAAAACTGCCTATGTCCGTCACAGGCATACCTCACATCTCTTCATCTACCTTCTCTCGTTCCGTCCGGTTTGGAACGGGATGAAGGTTGCCATAAATGATCCCAACCCATTTGCATCAACTTCCGCCACATTACCACCTACACCTCTTTTTCTCTCTCCTCATTACACCACTTCTTCTCCTTCTTTCCTTTCATAGGAACAACGGGACCATCCCAAGCAAACATACATGTACCTCCTCGCCAACTCCCTACTGAATCTGGTTCAAAGGGAAAGGAACAAGTTCCTTCAAATGAGTATGGATGGGTTAATAAAGTATGTCTTCCTGCCCAGTACATGATAAAATTCTACAACCATCTTCACTGGACCTTAGATTATAAAACTGATAAAATGATGGGGTTAATCAAGGACCTTAGTGATACGATGATTGAGCAAAGAAGAATATGGAAATGATGGTTCAAGCAATGAATTCACTGAAGAAGCAAGTGGATGGTCATCACGAGGAGATGATGAAGAAGTTGGAGGAAGTGGTGGATGAAGAAGAAGTCGTAGAGGAACACAACTCTCCTTCCCTTCCTAATGTCTAAGTTCCTGTTTCTCTTAAAGGAACAGGAACTCCTAGTTTTTGTTTCCTTTTCTTTTCCTTTTTTGGTTGTACTTTTGTGGAACAAGTGCTATAAATATAATGACTTTTTCTAAATTGTCTTCGTTTTTTATATGATTACATAATTTCTTATTTGGAATGACTAGTATTATGTGATTGCCGTTTGAGCAAGTCTACTCTTTGATTTACTAACTTAACCATTTTTTGTGTAAAGGTCTTGCAAAAATCAGTCTTCTCAAGATCACCAAGAGTTTGATCTTTTTGAAGATGACAAAGGGGGAAAAGATACGGGAACAAACTAAGTTGAAAAAATGAAAAAATTAAAAATTTTAAAGCCTTAACCTGCCTTAATTAAAATTATAAATTATTTATTTTATCTTTCATTCTCTTATGTTAGTTATTGTTTTATCTTCCTTAGTTGTAACTTTGTTGTCATTATCAAAAAGGGGGAAATTGTTGAACACTAGTTTTGATGATGACAAAGGAATAAAGATATAAACTAAGTGATGAACTAACAAGTTGTTAAATGAATGGATTTTACAAGGTATCAATGAAAAGAGCAAAGAGAATACTAAATCTGAAGAAATCAAGTTTGAATTTTGAAGACTCAGTGAAGATGCTCAAGGAACTGATACTGGAGAAACATTAGAGCAAAAGAATCAAAGTGAGGCTTTTATTTTTTAGTTCCTATGTAAAAAAAGTGTAAGTAATAGTAAGGAACAATGGTAACATATATAGAGAATGAGTGTATGTTCCTTTGAAATGAACAGACGAATTGGCATTGTCATGTTAAGTTAAAGGAACTAATGTATTAAAAGGAACTAGATATATGTTGAATAAGTGCAACAGTTATATTATATCGTTTGAGTGAATAATGCCTAAATTATATGAAACCGTTTTTAATTTGGTAAAAATCTAATTTTAAGGAAAATCTGTTTAAGAAAAAGATTTTATTTTTATTAAAAAATAAAAATCCTTACGGTTTTTACAGAAAATAATTTAAAGATATTATTTTGTTAAAATGATTTAATTTTAATTAAAATACTTTTTAATTAAAATTAGATTTATATTTACTTGAAAAAGTTGCTAAAATTAAGGAAGCAGTACTAATCCTATAACACACGTTCAACAAAGATCGTGGAGCTCATGAGGCAATTAATGGAACGTGTTCCTTTGGTTGAGGAACATCATGGAAAAATGGTTTAACCACTAACACATAATTTAATCCCACATTTTACTTAATTACTGCTATAAATACTTATGTCCAATTAAGTTCAAATTTGTGTCAGACCAAGTGAATAGTGAACTTTAGCTAATTAATTTATCAGTGCCTTATTCTCTCATTAAGCCATTTGTTATTTGCCTTCTTTCTTTATTCCACTAAGTTTATTGATCATTACAAATTTGATCTTGGGGTAAGGGACTTTGAGTAAAGTTCTCACAAGTGGAAAAAAGCTCATCCGATGCGGTCATAACCGGGATTACCGCTCCGGTTTTGGTTTGCATCAGATGGGCCCGCAGCAGTTCACAATGATTAACTGATCCAGTCCGAAACCGGATCAGTTAATCATTAACGATTTAGTTTTGATGGAAAATCGGATCAGTTTATCAGATTAACTGATCCGGTTTTCAATAAAAACCGGATAAAAAAACCGGATCAGTTTAGTGTAAGTTTGATTTTAAAAAAATCAGATCAAACTAACTGATCCGGTTTCTATCAAGAACCGGATCAGCTAGTGGAAATCTAAAATAAATAAAAAATTAGCTGTCACAGCAGACTGCAGGTGTTCCTTACTCTGAGTTCAGCACATGCATACATTAACAACTGTAATTAACATAGACCAACTGTAATAAAAATACACCAACAGAACATGAACAATTAGCCCAATTAGAAAATTCATTCTCCCAGTTCTCTAAAAACTGATGTTGGACCCATTTTTAACACATTAACACAGGACCCCTTCTGATTTCTCTTTGAAGCTGTAGACTTGCTGGATTCTCCATCTCTAAAGCAAACCCAACCATGAAAAAGTGGAGCCGAGGGAAGGGGATCAAGTTGACAGCGAGCTTGCGTAGGTCAGAGTTGAATTGACCAGGGAACCGGAGGCAGCAAGTGACACCACTCATGGTGGCAGAGATGAAATGGTTAAGATCACCAACTGCATCCAAATACCATGAATAGATTAGAGGATCACCCAAATTCAAGTAACAGTACTTTAAAGGCATGTGTCATTATGCAGAAGTAGCACAAAACATGGTTTCTTCAGTTTATCTTAAAAAATGAAGCAAAAATTAGAACATTGTGAAGTCTGAAAGTTGATAATGTGACAAACACGAAGATTACAGAAGTGGGTTAGTGTGAAGTAGCAAAAACCATTAACCTATGATCTTCAGCCAATCAAATACACCTATTGACTATTGTAGTCAGAATGGGGAAATGGTAATTGCACAGTTTAGTATCAAAAATGATAGAAGGAACATTTACACGATGCATGCATGCTGAATACTGAATAGGCAAACCCTGTCACCAATCAAACACAAACACCAACAATTTCCATATTAAAGCAAAAAGATAAGAACTAGTTATGTTCCAGACTTAGATTGACCACAAGTTCACAGAGAACAAAGTTGTTAACCCCCATAGGCCAAAAATGAACACAATCTTAAATGGTTTGACAATAATCAAAGTTCTTTGTGTCATATGCATAATTGCAGTGAACACCAACCTGGTATGTTTTAGCTCAATGTTATTAGTAGTGACACAAGGAGATTAGATACACAAACGGTTTTCAATAAAAGCAGACCTATTACTTGTTATATTGGGCATCATAATCTTGCTTATGTACCATACACATTAGCACCTTGCATGTCCAGATTTCAATGGAAACTCCCCTGTTGCTACAGCATATTATGTACAAGAACTTCAATTAACCCAACAAACTCTTTTGCAGAGAGGGAGGACGGGCTACTGCCTAATAACATATTGGTCAAACTGCCTAGAAGAAGAAAGCAAAGGGCAAGTAGGAAAGGAAACACCAACCTCACTTGAAAATATAAACGAGAGACGGGAGATCAACTCAACAGCTGCATCTGATACAGTGAGGCTGCTTTTCAGCAAATCAATGCCTAGCTATAAGAAAAAATAAAGAAAGAAATAAGTAATGAGAAAATACTTTGATCAGCAACATTTTAGCTACACTAAAAATGAGAGTAATCTCCAAAGCCAAAAGCCAAATACTATAGCTCAACAATAAGACAAACTGGACTCTATGAGGATTTAGTTCAGAATTCAGGGCCAATAATTGCAACATTTATTTTGCAAGCCTGACAGTCCAAATTCTGATAACAGAACGGTAAAACGAAATAAACAGAAAATCTTTTTGCCTAAACTTGTATACTTTGAGACAGTGACAACTCCTGACAGATATGTGGTTATGTACCATAACTATAGGCATCAAGATGACACTTAGTACGCATCCACCACCAAACACTTGTTTAAACAAAATACTGGAGACACCTAAAAAAAGGCTAGATATCTAAATGTGAAATAAGAGAGTGTGGTGGGACTGCACCAAAAGAAGCTACAATAAATCAATAATGCCCCCACAGACTTGTGTTTCGAACAATCAAAATTCTAGCAATTCTCACAAGAAAAACTTAAATTTCACGAAAATTGATTTGACAGCTCAATAACTCTATGATACCAAACTTACCTTGATTCTTTCGTATTCCTTAACTGCACAACATCTAGCATCTTCTGTCGCTTTCATTGTTTTCTTTAGATCTTTAATTTTCCGCATTCTAAACCTGTCACCACCAAAAATTTTGGACGAAGCAACTTCTAGTTTCTCAACTCGTGACCCCAAGGAAGATAGCTCGGATACAAGAGTTTGGACGGTCAACAAAGCATTTGAACGATCAATAAATGCATTGTCAACAACGATAATTATCCCTAACTCAGGAACTGCCGAAATTATAATTTAAGAAGACAAGAAGAATCCCATTTACTAGAACGTGAACCGGATACCCGCAAAGGGAATTTAAACCGTTTGAAACGCCATCTATATCATATAAAATGTAGTGCATCCAAAAACCCCAGCATGCTATTAGACCCCATTTTTCAGTGGATAGTCAAGAACAACTACATAAAACCATTATAGTAGAAACATCCAACACTCTGAAAATCTGGAAAAGGAACAACACAATAATTACCCTAACTGAATAATTATCAAGACATGAAAAGAATGGAAACAAAACTCTATTAAAAATTTGTCACCAACAATGCGAAGAATGGCACTAATAAAATTGGCAGCACACTAAATACAATTTAACACAAAGCAGGTGCATAAATTAGTCCTCAAAAGAAGGAAGCAAAATCTGGCAAAAAAGACTTTGATCTGAGAAAAGAGTGTAATCTTCCTGTAATCAAGTATAAGCAACCAGGCAAATATTCTGTATTAAGAAATAGAGATCCCCTTATTCAATCCCCTAGCTACATGGTAGTTGTCTAAAGAGCGCAATTGCTAGAGCATGGGAAAATTGAGTAGTTATTGAACTAATGGTCCATGATATTTAATTGTTCACCAGACTGAAAATCCAATATTTTTGGAAAAGCAATGTACAAAACCCATGGTAAGTTGCTTTTCCTACGGCTACATACACTAGATAATATTCCCACTAGCCTCAACCTTAAACGATATCATCGAAGTTTACTAAATTATCCACAAAAATACAATTGACAAATAGAATAGGACTAATAAAAGCAACTTTATAAATAATACTACCACCTACCGATACCATCCTTTAGAAGTATAACAATATACTGTAAAGATACCTAGAATTAACTCAAAGGGATTAATACATAAAGGTATTATAAGCAAGCTGATATTTACAAAGTTATCAAAAGAAAAGCTATTGACTTAAGAAAGGCACACGAGTGCTTCATCACGCATAACCGCCTACTAGTAGCCGATGTGATTTTTGTTGGCGGTTCGAACTCTTTTTGTGTTTTTATGAATTTATGGACGAACAACAATAAAATAAAAGGGATAGGCTCTTAAATCTAGGTTTAAGAGGTTCTCTTGTGAGTCTCGGCTCCAAGATCACACAAATCTCGGTTTGTGTATGTTGAACACTCAGTTCTTATGCAAGCAAACAAGCTTCACAGGTTTTCTTAAACTCAAAAACAACAACTCTGATTTTATTATTGAATGAAAAAGCCTTATATAGGGACGGAAACACAAAGCAAACCAAATAAACCCTAGTCCTTCTAAGTCTAGGATACTAACAAGATAATAAAGAAATCACACTCCTAAACCAAGTAGAACAACCTCAACTTGGCACACACTAACTAGACTCCTACTAAAGATATAACTCTACTCCAATTAGAATCCTAATCCAACTAGGACTTGGACTTCTAACTCAACTATAATTTATAAACTATTAGACTCCTAACATAACTAGGAGTTCTAATCCTACTATGATTAGGATATTAAGAGTCCTATTCCTACTAGAACTAGGAAAACAAACAAACTCTTAACAAACTAAGAATTAAAACACCTAAATTACATAGAATTCTAATAGAACTAGAATACTACATAATTAACACTTCTCCTACGCATCATACTTCCCTTCTTCAAAAAAAAAAAACTTGTCCTCAAGTTTTGATGTAACCAAGCAATCATCCACGCACGATAACCATGAGTCATAAGAACAACTTCATATATGCGAAATAAATGTGGAATCCATAAGGCTTGTAAATGTGTTTGACAAAGAACTACATCATGACAAAGCAAAAATCAGTAGAAGATGTTTCATGATGTTGTACCCCACGCTGCTTGGAAGCTTTCTTCGCACATGGAACATCAACTAAAGGCATAGATTCCGTTGCATCAACGCGAGGGATCGAATCCTCCGCATAAGAAACTTCAAAGATCGAATCTTTAGCCTTAGAACAAGAAAAAGTTTCAATCTTTTCTTCAACTTCAACATGAGAAGGTTGTGTAACACTCACTTCCAATATCTGACATGGAGAGTATTCGACAAGTGTATCAATTTCAGCAAAAAAAAATTATGCAACGCAATCCCTAATCCCCCACGGACTCCCCCACCCTCCCACCACCCCACCACCACCCCCCCCCCCCTTCCCACCCCCTCCCCCAACCCCCCACCCCCAGACGACCCCCTCCCCCCCCCCCCGCAGCCCCTCCCCCAACCCCCAACCCCCGCGCGGCTCCTCCCCCCCCACCCTCCCCCTCGCGCAGTCCCTCCCCCCAACCCCCGAACCCCTGCGCAGCTCCTCCCCACACCCTCACCCCTCGCGCGGCCCTCCCCCCACCCCCTCGCATGCCCTCGAGTCAATCTCCCCTCCCTCCCACCCCCGTCGAATTTCGCTCCCCCCCCCCCCGTCGATTTTCGCTCCCCTCTCCCCACCCCTTTTCTTGTTTTAATTCTCTTCGTGTCCACAATGGCCATGGCGCAGCGAGACACACCTTCAACAATGGCCGTTGCGGCGCTTCGTGTTCACGGCTCTCAATCTCCATGGATGAGAGAAAAAATAAAGAAAAGCTCGAATCATTCAAGAAACTCGACGGGGGTGGGGGGAGAGAGGCGAAACTCGACGGGGGGGGGGAGGGGAGCCGAAATTCGACGGGGGTGGGAGGGGAAATCGACTCATGGGCTGCGCGGGGGGGGGGGCTGCGAGGGGGGGGGAGGCGCCGTGGGGGGTGGGGGGGGGGGGGGGGGGGGGGGGGCTGCGAGGGATGGGGGAGGGGCAGGGGGTGGTGGGAGGGTGGGGGGGGGGCGAGGGGTGGTGGGAGGTTTTAGGGTTAGGGGTTAGGGTTAGGGTACGGTTAGAAGTTAGGGTTAATTAAGTGTTTTTAGGGTCATATTTAACGTAAAGTTGACGGTAGGGTCACGTCATGAATTTTTCAAAACCACAGGGGCACCTGGTGAATTTTGGAAAACGCGAGGGTACCAGGTGAATATTAAGAAACCTCAGGGGTACCTGGTGAAAAATCCGTAGAATTAATGAATGTTAATTTAGAATCGAAAGATAATATCAATCAACCCAACAAGAACATCAAGAAGTGAAAGTAAAAATGCTGACATGCAGTCTAAAACCAATTCCGGACACATTATTTGATTAAAAGATCATAGAACACTACCACCTTCAGTCCCCATCTCACACCTGTTCAGATCCAGACACTACATTTGATTCAGTGATCAGCATGAAGAAAGCATACAAGTTTTAAATTTCAGCATGGAAATCGAAAAGGGACCCCACAGTTGAAAGCACACTTTCAATCAAAACTACCAGAAACTCATCCAAGTTCAGCCTTTCATGAAATAAACATCTACAAAAATTAAGCACACCTTGCAATTCTGGTTCTTTCACAAACAACCACAAAAGATTCATGTTTTTACAGTATATCCTACTCAATTGAGAAATAACATATTAATGCAAGCTCAGACAACTCGTTGCAAGAAACATTTTAATTATAACAACTCGTTGCAGGAAACTTGGAACTTAATTTGGAAATCACCTATCCAATTATATCCTTTATTAGGATCTGAAACAATTCATTACAACAATTTTGTAAAATATGATAAAGATACAGAATTTCAATCATATACCTATTGTGACATATAGCGTTTTTTCCACTAGTGTCTGTAAGAGAGAAGCTTTGAGTAAAGCGAGTTAAAGTGAGAAAGCTTCAAGTGAAGTTGAGAGGAACAATTGTTCAATAACTTGAGTTTAGGAACTCAAGGTGTGGCCTGTGAGTAGAATTAGGTTGTAACAGAGTTGATTGGCCTAATTAGTGAAAGTGTTGAGTTTAAAATCCCTAATTGCCGAGGTTCTTTCTTCTTGTTGGGCCCAAAAAGTTTTTACTCGTAAAAATCCCTTGTGTTTTTTTAGCTTGTTTCTTTGTTTATGTTTTATAATTCCGTAAAAAGTACCTTTATTTCTACACATACAATTCACCCCCCTATTGTAGTGTTTCTAGTGAAATAACAAATATATACATGTAACATTTATAATCAAAGAAATTAAACTTTAAACTTGCCAAGTTAGATTGCGATATATATTCAAGCTTTGGAATCAAAAGATTTACACTTAAAACTTGCCAAATTAGATTAGGATTGAACCTTTACTTAAACACAAATTATTAGGCTAGAGTGCCTAATTATATCACTATAATTAGGCAGCCCAAGCCCACGATTCTTTCCAGCCCAGTATTCTTCCGCTCCAAACCAGAACCCATTTCCTCTGAAAAAACTTGCACATTAGCCTATTTAAGTTCTCAAATTTAGGCTCCAAAATCATTCCTCATTTATTGTGTCGAAAAACCAGATTTAATTCTCCAAATTCTCCCTCTTCTGAAACCAAAAAATGGCGTTGATTAATGCTCATTTATTTTGTCGAAAAACAAGAATTAATTCTCCAAATTCTCTCTGTTATGAAATCAAAAAATGGTAGTGATATGCTTAAATTTTTTCGCAATCAACTATCGATCAACACAATGATTTTCACATATGTTGCATGTAATTTCGAATTCAATTTCTTCACATCTGCTACTATAATTTTCAGCTCCATTAAGATATTTTATTATGTTCAATTTGGTATACACTTTGTTGTTGTTCAATTTGCAATAAAATTGATTTATATTGTTAGATTTGTTAAATTAAGGTATTTGCGAATTATTTAAATCATTTGTTGTTTTGAAGTATTTGTTAGATTTGAAAATTCAGCAATCATATTTGTTCAATTTCGATTAAGGTATTTTAGAATTCAATCCTTTGACTTCATGATTTCTCTTTTTTGTAGTATGGATCATGTAATGTATGAAGGTTTTGAAGAAATTTTATTGGCGGATGACACGTAATGAAAATGAACCAGTAGATTCAATTGTGCATAATCAACTACAAGTAGTTGATTCAATTGTTGAAGAATGCACTGGTAAGATAATTTTTTTTAGTTGTGTTCATTTTCTAGTACTGTTTCTTAGATATGTGTTCATTCGTTTACTTCACGTACTGTTTCGTATATTTTGATTTTTTTGTTGTTGTCCTAACTGCAGTAGTTTGTTACATTATTTTTGAATATGACATTATGTATTATGTTATGATAGTGACTTTATGGCCTAAATTGGTCACTTATTAAGGTTTTCTAATGTATTTTGTTTTTTGTGGCAGAAAATGTTGTTGATGATGATCTTGATGTTAGTGGTAGTCTTATTGGTGTGCAAAAGAAAATAATTGAGGAAATATATGAATTGTATCATCTGGATTCCGAAGCTTTGGGTTTTAGCATTAGGAAGTACTCCCTCCATTTCTTTTTAATCTACTCACTTTCCTTTTTAGTCTGTTTTTTTTTAATCTACACACTGTTGCTTTTTCTATTCTTGGTAACATGTCACATCTACTTTCTCCTCTTTTTCCACCCATGTCATTCACTTTTTAATATTTTAATCCACTTTTTAGTTTCTCTCTCACACTTTTCAGTTTCTCTCTCTACCTTTTCAGTTTTTCTCTCATACTTTTGTACTTCCTCTTTGGTTCTCCCCCAAAGTGAAGTGAGTAAATTAAAACGAAACGGAGGGAGTATAAATCTAGGGTTGGGAGGGTTGAAGGAAATGTGTATTTAACGAAGGAAAAGTATTTTGTTTGCTCGTGTCATGGAAAATCAAATGGTCAAAGTGATTTTGTTTCTGTTCCTGATGTTGTCGTTGATGAGGATGGCAATGAGAGGAAGCGGAGGCAACGGAGGGTTATTGTTACAAAGACGGGGTGTAATGCAATGATGAGGGTCAAGTTAAATGATTCAGGAATGTATGAAATGATAGGTCATGTGCTTGTGCATAATCATGAGCTTTACCCGTACTGAGTGGCAGCATTACCACCGTTCGGAGAGGGCCATTGCGAATGGCAAAGCGAAAGAAATTATTGTTATGATAGAAGCCTCAATGCGACCTGCTACGCAATGCAATATTGTTACGAATGTCACCAATATGATGGTGCAGAGGCTCTTGGTCACACTTCTCGTGACCACTACAACTTTGTGAATAGGCTTAAGATGAAGGCAATTGAGTGAGGTGATGCACAGACTGTCATCGATAAGCTTAGCTAAAGGGCAGTTGAAGAGGATGGCTTTTTTTGGGTGAAGTTGGATAGCATCGGTAGGTTGTGTAATCTGTTTTGGCATGCTAATAAACAATAAAGATTTTTCTAAAATATTTTTCCCTGTTCATCTGATCAACAATTATTATTATTATTATTATTATTATTATTATTATTATTATTATTATTATTATATATATATATATATATATATATATATATATATATATATATATATATATATATATATATATATTCACAAATTATTAGAATAGGCGGTCTAATTTTAACATAAAATTAGACGAATCCAATACTGAATTTTTCTAAAAAGTCCATTCCATTATACTATAACCCAACACTATCCTAGTCATCCCTTCTCTTCTCCTTCCTTTGTTTTCTTGATTCTTAAACTACAATAGACAATTTCAAAAAATAACTCGATAGTCTTACCGAACGGATTAAACTAGTCACTAAATGGATTAAACTAGTCACTGAATGGGTTTGAGAATGTCGTTACTGATTAGATTAAACTGGTCACGATATAAGATTAAATTGGTCCCTAAATAGATTAAACTAGTCACTATATTAAAAAAGGTGGCATGTTCTCTTCTTAATATTGGGCTTGGACCGTGCCTAATTTTAAACTAAAAGTAGGCGGTTTCTTACCAGACCAACTGATATAAATTTAGAATACATATATAATTCCTGATCCCAGAAAAACGCGAGTATTACCTACTTGTAGCGTATAGGACGGATTTCACCTCGAATAACATGGGCACTTGTAAATGTAAGTCAATCAGTAGTCTATACATAACATGTGGAATCTGAATATCTATGGTTGAATTATACACATTCTAGCATTCCATAAAGAAGCTAAAAAAAAAAAGAAGCTAACAAAATTATATGTAAAGTCAAGAACATCAATAATGCAGTACAAGAGAGGATAAAACTACAAGGAGGATTAAAAGAGAGAATTTACAAATAACTGTCAAAATCTTCTGCTACCCATAAAGAATGTCATTCAATAGTGACTACGTGATCCTGTAATTGACGTGAAACTAAAGCCAAATTCATTTCATTTGTAGCACAGCGTGTTTGTGTTCGGCTATCTTCTTCTACTGCTCTGAAGTATGAATGAGGTCCCCAACCTAATTGGTCAACAATTCCATAGACACACGGTAAGGTCATATTATTAACATTAATAACATAGATAAAATTGAGATAACATAAAGCATAATTGTGTGGTTATGAACTAAAGGATTTATGTCCTCGACTTAAATGCAATTACTAATTATATTATGGATAGTATTATAGAGATAATAAATTCATTCTATTGGGCCGTCTATACGTCTTGCTAGAGAATGCTATAGAACTTTGGGTTAGAAAATTATAAACCCAAAGCCCAATATAATAGATCTTATTAGGTCACACAAAATACTTGGACCAACAAAAGAAACCTAGAGCCCGTAAGGGGCCCTAGGGTGGCCGGCCAAGAGGAAGGGAGAGGAGAAATGATTCTCCTTCTAACCTAAATGTATTTATATATTTGGTTAGACAATAAGGAAAGATACAAGATATCTCTCATTATTCTTCTCTCTCATATTCTTTCCTAAAGTCACAAAAACTCCATTAAAGTAGAAGAAGAATTTCTTCCTTCCAACTAGCATTGGTGGAGTGTTAATCCGGGTTGGTGGACCAAGTAGAGGAATCACAATTGAGGTTCTTTATCCGGGTTATTCAAGTTTTGTGGAATTCACGCTTCAAAGGTAAATTCCTAACTATTATGTGATCCTTGAATGTATATGCATGAGATCCTGTTTTAAGTGCTTATGAATTTGTTTCATGAAATTCCGCCTAGAGTACTTATAGAATCCTACAGTGGTATCAGTTTTAGCCTCTTGCATATAGATTTTTGGTCATAATAATTAGATTTATTTTGATGTGTTCTTCACTAATTTTAATTGATTAAGGGGAGGAATTGAATTATGGATGTTTTATTTAATTGGATTAATTAAATTTGATTTAATCTGCCTAATAAACGATTTTAATTTCTAAAATTCGACCTAATATTTTTTTTTTCTCGAAATATTTTTTTTTCCTTGGCCGAATTTCATGAAAATAAAATCCTAATTTCCGAAATTAAAATTCAATTTTAGATCTCAAATTTTTCGAAAATTTCGAGAGTTAGATTTATATTATTAATCTGTCTTTCATATTTAAATTGTTTATGTATGAAAATTAATTCATGTGAAAAGTGTTTTGTGTGAATTAGAGATTAATACATATGAATAATGCTAAAATTAAATTAAAATAGAGATTTTATGTTAATTTCGAATATTCAACTCATATAATTAATCTGAATTTTCATATTTAAATTGTTTATGTATGATAACTTAATTCATGTAAAAGGAGTTTTATATGAATTTAAGGTTAATTGATATGAATAGCCCTAAAATTAATTAAAATGGAGATTTAAATTAATTTGCAGAATTAGGCATAAAGGAGTTTATGTTTAATTTATTTTGATCACTAAATTAATTTACAAGAAGTTGTGATTTAGTTTAATTCCCACAAAAGAAAAAAAAATAAAGGAGGGAGGAGGAGCAGCCACGGCTGGGTGGCGCTGCTACCTGCTGGTGGGGCCACGATGGCTGCTCCAGGTGGTCCTTGGTGGGCTGCCATGGCTGCGGCAGCAGCAGCGTGGCTTGCTAGCCACGTTTTGCTGCTGCCCAGCAGTATTTTAATATAAAAAAAAATTTTTTTTTGGAAAATCATTAAAACAAATTTTCAGGATATTGAGCAGATTTTCAGTTAAATAATTCCATAATTTTATTCTTTAATCTAATTAAAATTAGTAGGAAAATATTATAGGATATAATCTTTAGGTGGTTAGGAATTACTTAAATATTTTATCAACTTGCTATAATTAAGAATATTTGATATTTTGATTGATGGCAAGTATAATATGTGATATTATGATGTGGCTTGTATATATTTTGATATAATTGCTATGTATGACTAGTATGGCCCAAATTAAGTTAGAAAATACGATCTGCGTATCGTGATGTATTCTTGTAAATTTTAAATACGATATGCGTATCGTTAAGTATTTTTGTAATTTATTTAATTTAGTTATTATTTAAATTATTTTGATACTTATGTAATCCAAATACGAAGTCCATCAAGAGAAGGCCCATGGATAAGGTGGATGGAGATCCATGAAGAGTCCAAGAATGAGCCATTGATGCTTAGTTCTTAGGATTAGGGGCCATACTATATCATTTTATTTTCGCATTTTATTATTCTTTAAAATGCTTATAAGTTTATTGTATGTTGGTTGTTGATGCGCTAGAGTTCACTAATTCATAACAACATAATAAACTTAGGTCCCGTAAATATTAAGGTTGCTTTTCCAAACATAAAGTACTTATCAAACCCTTAATTAATAGTAATAGGTCATGCCTCCGCAGGGTGTTATCATTAATTTTGGGAATATAAGGTAAAATTGCGAATTTTACAATTTAGTTTGGTTGTCCTTAACAAAATTTTCAAAAGCGTTTTGAATTTTGAAGCAAGAGATAGTTAAGCATGCAATGTTTATCCATCTAAACAAGAGTTATAATTTGTTATAATTAGTAAAAGAGTTTACTTACCTTGATAATGTAACGTTAAAGATAAGGCCTCCGTCTGCTTAGTGTTGCATGTTGATAGGATCTTGTAAAACACTTATTCAAATGGGACATTAAAATTGAATAGGTGATCAACCTAGAAACCTTTGCATGTTTTAGGTTACTTTATAAACATAAAAAAATTGAACTTTTCTTTATTTTTCTGTCTGTAGATACTATGTCTAATAACAACAACAACAACAACAACAACAACAACAACTCCGGTTTCAACATTCGTCCTTTTATGGAAAAGGACAGACTGAATGGTGAAAATTTCCTTAATTGGGAAAGGACCTTAAGACTTGTTTTGAGGTTTGAGGGTCGAGAGGATGTCATAGAAACCCCACTTCCTGTGATTACTGATGAGTCGACTGAAGCAGACAAACGTCGTGCTAAGCAGGCCAATGATAGGTCTGTACCGATCACTTGCTTGATGATAGCAGCCATGGAGCCGGACCTCCAAAGGAGGTTTGAAACCAAGGATGCTTATACCATCATGCAAGAGCTGCGGGCAATGTTCCAAACACAAGCCCGAGTTGAGCGGTATGAGACTAATAGGGAGATACTTGAATGTCACATGAAGCTGGGTCAAGCTGTTGGCCCCCATGTTTTCGCAATGATGGGTCTTTTCGAAAACATGGAACTACTTGGATTCCCTTATAGGGTTGAGTTGGCTACTGACATTATTCTCCACTCATTACCTGACAGTTTCAATCAGTTCAGAATGACCTACAATATGAATGAGTCTGAAAAGACTTTGCAAGGGTTGCATGGATTGTTGGTCAACGCTGAAAGGAACATCCCTAAGGTTGAACCAAAGAAAGAGGTTTTGATGGTTCAAAAGGGAAAGGGTTTCAAGAAGAAATGGGCAGGAAAGAAGGACAAAGGCAAGCAAGTTGCCACTGTTGCTGAAAAACCTAAGCCAACCGCCAAGCCAAAGGTCGCTGCGGAAAGCAAGTGCTTCCACTGTTACAAGATAGGACACTGGAAGAGGAACTGCCCGGTATACTTGGAAGAAAAGAAGTCTGGGGCTTCCACTTCAGGTATATATGTTATAGAAATCAATTTGACTTCTACTTCTTTATGGGTATTTGATACCGGCTGTGGTTCTCACATAGTTAATGATGTGCAGGGACTAAAAAGAAGTAGGAAGCTGGCAAAAGGCGAGGTAGAGCTACGCGTTGGAAATGGAGCACGAGTTGCTGCACTTGCCATAGGGAGCTATAGTCTACACTTGCCATCTGGGCTTATTTTAGAACTAAATAATTGTTATTTTGTTCCTTCAATAACTAAGAACATAATTTCTGTTTCAGTTTTGGATTCTGAAGGGTTTTGTTTTGAAATAAAGAACAAGTGTTGTTCCATTTCTTACAATAATATGTTCTATGCCAATGCTAAATTGATAAATGGCTTATATGTGCTTGATAGGTCATTACAAATCTATAACATAGATAGCAAGAAACAAAAATCAAATGATTCCAACCTAACCTACATTTGGCATTGTCGAATGGGTTATATAAACCAAAAGTGTATTCACAAGTTACAAAAGGATGGTATAATTCCATCATTTGATTTCGAATCATTTGATGTATGTGAATCATGCTTAATGAGGAAGATGACAAAATTACCATTTACTGGAAAAGGTGAAAGGGCCAGCGATCTTTTAGGACTCATACATACAGATGTGTGTGGTCCTATGAGCACAAAGGCAAGGGGAGGGTTTAACTACTTCATTACCTTCACTGATGATTTGAGTATATATGGATATATATACTTAATGAAACATAAGTCGAAATCTTTTGATAGATTCAAAGAGTTCCAAAGTGAAGTACAAAATCAACTTGGTAAGACAATAAAAGCACTACGATCCGATCGTGGTGGTGAATATTTGAGCCAAGAATTTGATGATCATCTAAAGGGTTGTGGAATTCTTTCACAATTAACTCCACCAGGAACACCACAGTTGAATGGTGTATCTGAAAGGAGGAACTGAACCTTGCTAGATATGGTTCGATCAATGATGAGTCTTGCTGATCTTCCGATTTATTTTTGGGGATACGCTCTCGAAACTGCTGTACACATACTAAATAGGAGCCCGTCAAAGGCTGTAGAAAAGACTCTATATGAGTTATGGAATGGAAAACCTCCAAACTTGTATTTTCTTAAGATCTGGGGAGGTGAGGTCTATGTAAAGCGGTTACTATCAGACAAGCTTGCACCCAAGTCAGATAAATGTCTCTTTGTGGGATACCCAAAAGAGACAAGGGGTTATTACTTCTATAACCGTCAAGAGAATAAAGTGTTTGTTGCTCGTGATGGTGTCTTTCTTGAAAAGGAATTTGTTTCTAGAAAGACAAGTGGGAGTAAAATAATTCTCGAAGAAATTCGAGATGAGCAACAATTAGACGTGGTTCACACCATGTCAGAGACGGCCCGACAAGACGAAAGTCTAGTTCATGAGATGATGTATTCAACGCATGAACCTCCTACCGTCCCACTTGAATCAAGTGAAGATCTTCAAGAAGTTGAAGAGAACACTTCTCTTGATGCTCAGGCCCCGCATAGATCTAGTAGAGAAAGGATTCCAAACAAGAGGTTGGTTGATTTCCTGTTAACTGAAAACTCTGAAATTATGATTTTGGAGAATTTAGAGCCTACTACCTACAAACAAGCTTTGACGAGCCCAGACTCTGAGAAATGGCTTGAGGCCATGAAATCCGAGTTAGACTCCATGTCTGAGAATAAAGTTTGGACCCTGGTCGACTTGCCTAATGGGGTTAACCCTATTGGATGCAAGTGGTTGTTCAAGTTGAAAACAGATAAAGATGGGAATGTCTATGTATATAAAGTAAGAATGGTTGCAAAAGGATTCAGAAAAATTCATGGTATAGACTATGATGAGACCTTTTCTCCAGTAGAAATGCTTAAGTTAATTCGAATACTTTTAGCGATTGCTGCATTTTATGATTATGAAATTTGGCCGATGGATGTCAAAACTGCATTCTTGCATGGGTTCTTCAATGAGGATGTGTACATGACACAACCTGAGGGTTTTGAGGATCCAGAAAATCCTAAAAGGGTTTGCAAGCTTCAGAGATCCATTTATGGATTGAAGCAGGCATCTCGGAGCTGGAATCTTCGATTTGATGAAGCAATCAAGAAATTTGATTTCATCAAAAGCGAAGAAGAATCTTGTGTCTACAAGAAGTTTAGTGGGAGCAGCTTAGTCTTCTTGGTATTGTATGTAGATGACATACTACTCATGGGAAATGATATACCAATGCTTGAGTCAGTCAAGGAATGGTTAAAAAGTTGTTTCTCTATGAAGGACCTGGGAGAAGCTGAGTACATACTGGGAATCAAAATCCATAGAGATAGGTCTCGAAGGATGATTGGACTAAGTCAAGAAACTTATATAGATAAGGTTCTTACAAGGTTCAACATGGAAAACTCGAAGAGAGGTTTTGTTCCCATGTCACATGGCATATCGCTTAGCAAGAGTCAGTGCCCGACTGAGCCTGATGAGTTAAAGCGAATGAGTAGCATTCCTTATGCTTCAGCTATAGGATCTATCATGTATGCCATGATAAGTACTCGACCAGATGTTGCATATGCCTTGAGCATGTGTAGCAGGTTCCAAGTAAATCCAGGAGAAGCACACTGGACTGCAGCTAAGGGCATCCTCAAGTACTTGAGAAGAACTAAAGGCATGTTCTTAGTCTATGGGGGACAAAGTGAGTTGGTTGTTGAAGGTTACACGGATGCAAGCTTCCAAACCGGCAGAGATGATTACCGCTCTCAGTCAGGGTATGTCTTTCGCCTAAATGGAGGAGCAGTGAGCTGAAAGAGCTCAAAGCAAAGCACTGTAGCAGACTCTACGACAGAATCAGAATATCTAGCAGCGGTTGAAGCGGCTAAAGAACAGTTTGGACAAGAAATTCTTGACAGAGCTGGATATCATACCTAGTGCTCTGGAAGGGATTGAGTTGTTCTGTGATAACAATGGTGCTATTGCGCAAGCAAAAGAACCGAGATCACATAACAAATCCAAACATGTAATGAGGAAGTATCACCTCATTAGGGAGATTGTTGATAGGAAGGATGTCAGGATCTGCAAAGTTCACACGGATGAGAATATGGCTGATCCGCTCACTAAACCACTACCTCAACCCAAGCATGAGTGTCACGCTAGGGCTATAGGCTTGAAGCAAATGTTAGAGTGGCTTTAGATTGTACTAGGTTTAGAGAAACTTGTTACAATGTAAAGACATGGTTTTGCTATTTATGTTTATAAGAATAAATTTTGTATTATTTAATTATTGGTTTGGTATTAAATAAAATGTCCAAAATATATTTTGAATTCTATGGTTTTGTCAAATATGTGATTTGATAAATGAAACACCATAAAGTTCCTAAACTAAGTCATTAAACTGGACATAAATGACTTGTTAAAGGGATTAGCATATAAGATTGATTGATAGCGCCGTTTCATGAGCTATGAAAACATAGAGATGTATAATCAATCATATGGATATGTATAGTTGATACATAGTCGAACTAGACCTACTTAGAAGTTTTATAACTTCGAAATTATATTAGTAGATTCCTTAGACATGAGTGGAACATTACTTAGCCCAATGATTGGTATAACTTTGATACTGTCAAACGTCATGCCGTAAAAGGGGACTATAAAGGCAGCATTCAGGTTGTGCCAAAAATTGAGTGGGAGTATTGATTACCATAAGATTGAAAAGGTCCTCCTATATGAGATAGGATAGGTGTCTTGGCCCCTTGAAGAGCAAAAATTGAAAAATGCATGGCCATGCTCAAATGGATCATTCGATGATCATTTGTTTGTCAATTCGAACTCGAATTTCAAGGATTAATTTGAAAACTAGTATGGATGATATATAAATATGATCATACTATCAAATTAAGACATTAAGAGGCTTGAGGAATTCAAATATTGTACACTCGTCTCGGACAAGTGGGAGATTGAAGGATTTATGTCCTCGACTTAAATGCAATTACTAATTATATTATGGATCGTATTATAGAGATAATAAATTCGTTCTATTGGATCGTCTATACGTCTTGCTAGAGAATGCTATAGAGCTTTGGGTTAGGAAATTATAAACCCAAAGCCCAATATAATGGATCCTATTAGGTCACACAAAATACTTGGATGAACAAAAGAAACCTAGAGCCAGTAAGGGGCCCTAGGGTGGCCGGCCAAGAGGAAGGGAGAGGAGAAGTGATTCTCCTTCTAACCTAAATGTATTTATATATTTGGTTAGGCAATAAGGAAAGATACAAGATATCTCTCATTATTCTTCTCTCTCATATTCTTTCCTCAAGTCACAAAAACTCCATTAAAGTAGAAGAAGAATTTCTTCCTTCCAACAAGCATTGGTGGAGTATTAATCCGGGTTGGTGGACCAAGTAGAGGAATCACAATTGAGGTTCTTTATCCGGGTTATTCAAGCTTTGTGGAATTCACGCTTCAAAGGTAAATTCCTAACTATTATGTGATCCTTGAATGTATATGCATGAGATCCTGTTTTAAGTGCTTATGAATTTGATTCATGAAATTCCGCTTAGAGTACTTATAGAATCCTACATGAACATAATTAAAGAGATTGGTAACATTTTTTCAAGTCTTGACCAAAGCTAGACATGTGCCGTAATTGACTTTTTTCTTTTTCCCCTTCATATATTCGCCTTTTCTAACCTATAGATAATCTTATATACTATAATCTAACATAATGATACTTATTTTTATACCGGTACAATTTCTTACATTAATTTACCATAATAAAAATAACTCCATATAACATCGTAACCTTTTTTCTCATATAATCATCTTCCACGACCAATATTTGCTAATCTTTTTATTTCTACTGTTTTTAAACATAGTTTTTTTTTGGTAAATCACATGTGCTAATTGCTATTATTAGGTCCACACATATGTTTTTTTTGACATTTTTAATCATATGCTTACAGCATCCTTGATCCAGTTCAAATAGCCTTAGTAATTACTTCACTTTAAATAAGGAAACTAACAACTTGTTTGATGTCGAAGTTATAACAATTATGCAACTATATTAGAGTATAATATGGTGAACTTTTTCAATAAGATGTATTAACAAGTCAACCAGAGAAAAATGAAAAGGCTTACACTGAGTGCGGTGTGGTGCTGGAAAGAACTGGAGATAGCAAAAGAATGACATAACAAGGCCTGCAAATTAAAAAAGGGAAGAGATTTCGGAGTTTAGTGACATTATTTGATTATTGTGTCAAAAATGAGAAATGAATTAATCTAGTGCACTCCAACATGAGAACGACTCATCATATCTTTTCTTTTTAGTGTTTAGCGAGCCTTAAGAGTAAGTGGTGATGTAAACAAGATTCGGTCCTAGGCCATAAGTATCACTCTCACATGCTCTACCAAAAGTAAACTAGTTCACATCTACTAAATGACTAATCAGAGTATAGTAAAACGAACCGATTAAAGCTCCTGTAAAAACGTCTTGCCAATGGTGCCAGTAATCATCAACTCGAGAAACACCAACAAGGGATGCCATTAAGAACGGAAAGAACACAATACATAATTTGCCTGCATGCCCCTTTTGATCAAATGCTTGGATTTTTCCTGACAGATAAAACGCTAGAAATCCAAGTCCCGCAAAAGACCCTATATATCCAAATAATTTTCATGCAAGACACAAAGAAAAGGAGTTTTTTACTTTTTTTGTCAGATCAAAAAGAAAATTTGCAGCTGCTGAACTACAAACAAAAATAATTATCTAAAACAACAGAGCCATCATAGAAAAACTAATCAAACACCTCCCAAACCGCAACATCAAATCAGTCAGTTTGAAAAAATAATCTACAGATAATAGCGGTATTGTTTTTTGATGTCAATCAAACAACAGAACCAAATAGAAGTATGAAGTAACTAAGGAGTAGCGGGCATAATTACATGATGTGTGACCACTTGGAAAACTCTTGTGCCCTTCCTTTATGACACTGGCATCACCATTGCATATAACATTACCAAGGTGATCATAAATCTGTGGGATAAGAGCACGACAACAGAGATTAAACTTCACATAGTCAACTTATACTTGTTTATATTTTCAAATGAAAGTATTCTAAGATGCTGCATGAAAGTATACTCGAAATTAAAATAACAAGCATGAAAATTGAAACTAAAACAGTAACTGATCTTACATCCTGGCCATCAGGAAAGCAACACCAAAAAAAGTTTGGCCTAGGCCGACCAACTGCATCTTTTATAGCATCTGTAATGACCCCAGTAATGAGCACTGCATATAACAGACCTGCATATTGTGGAATAATTTGTAAGTTAAACTTCTCTTCTTCAACAACAAAAAAACATCATTGATAGTAGTATATAAAATCTTGATATTACCTAAAATGGCATGGTGTAAATCGTGGACATCTCTTCTCCTAATGTATCGGATAATGAAAACAATGATAGGCAGCAAAACCGCATAGATCTGTAAAATAAATGAAACATTTGGTCAAGCCATCGGAACTTAACAACCTTATATTTTGTTGCAAGTTTATGTGCTATCATGACACGATATAATCTACTCGTCCTTTGTTATTCCCTTTCCAATGCAGAATCTTCAACAAATAACTTGGACCATCAATATCTTTAACTATGAATTAGTAAATCTACGAAATATTAACAGATTGATTGTACACGTTGTGAATCTAATATGATGTGGGCCCTCCACTATCGCTCACCCTTTCATATCCATGTGAAGTCTTCACTAATCTCTCCTTCTCAACAACTCAATTCTAAATTTTACCATATCTACCAACAAAAAACATCCCTTCTTATGTATTCTTCACATGTGTGCAAATGCCTAAGAGGACATTTATATGTAGACGGAGGCAATATTAACACTAGGAAACATGGTTAAAGTTTATAAACTTCGTCTTTTCAGAAACAAATGGGGCTAACATAAAGAAGGGACGTAGTAATATATTAGTTAATATATTAGTTAATAGGAATTTCAATGAATAAAACGTGTACGATAAGTGAATGTAGAAAGAGAGACTTACAGGAACTGCCCATACAGGAACTGTATTGGGTTGTAAAGGATACTTAAGATCTGGCATCATATCCTTCCCAACAAAACGATAAAATGGATCTATAATGTTCAAAATACCGATGATGAACGCTAAAAGTATGAGTGTAAGCCAATCATGAAGGTGCGTTCTTGCTACTCTGGCTCCATAAGATTGAATTGTATAAGATCGTACCTCAACCATTGTCATTCTGTCCTGTTAAAGATCAAATATAGCCACGTAATTACCTATAATTGTTGACAGTATTCTGTATGCTTAGTCACAGAAGCAGAGCATATAAATTTCGTGATATTACAATGTGTGCTAAGATGTAGTAGGCTAGTAGCATTTATAAGTTATAACACAAACAAAATTTCTGGTAATAACTAATAAATCAGAAATGTTTGCTCCAGCACCAAAATTCAGATTTTAGGCGAATAATTAGATGTTTATAGTGAGATATTACTCATACAGTCATAGATTTATCTAAGAACTATCACTTTTTACACGCTATGTGTGCGTGTCATATTCACTTTTTTTTTCTCAATTTGTTATTCATCCATGTTACAAAAAATTTAATTCGAACAAACATTTATAATTACTTTTAATTTTTTTAGTTTGTTTTGTTAAATCAATGTTTCGTTGGTTTTTAAGTTATTTGTTCATCATTATTCAAATATAGTATTGAGAGACGAAAATATAAAGCACACGAAAACTAGTACTCAAATAAAGTGGAAGAATTTATGCATCAGGTTCAATCGTTGAATATTAATAACGTGGAAGAGTTTGATTTATATAATAGAGATTATCGAATAAAGTGAAGAGTAACATTAAGATTTTAAAATATTATCAGTATTATTCAAGTTTTTACTTTTTCTTCTGATTGTGTCAGTCAAGTTATATTGTCAATTTAATATTTGATAAAAGATTTTCACACATATGTAAGAAGAGGAAATTATTCTCCTTAATTTAATATTTAATTAAAATTTCAAATTTAATTTCATTGTTAACTTCTTCAATATATATCACAAGTAGGAAGATGAAAATATTATTTAATATATATGACAATTTAGATTTATGAAGGGTTTATCAGACTTCTACAAGTACCCTTTGTATAACCTATGTTACGTATTGAATTTTTTGCCAAATGCGGCTCTTTAAACTGATCACTTTGTTAATTGCAGCCCTTTCATTTCAATCTCTTTAATTGCAGCCTCAAATAAATCAAACACTTTTAAGTTACAGCCCAAATTCATCCTATCGGGCTGCAATTTAAAAGTGTTTGGTTTTTTGAGGCCGCAATTGAAGAGATTGAAATGAAATGGCTGCAAATAACAGAGTGGTCACTTTAAAGGGTTGTATTTGGCAATAAATTCTTACATATTAGCACTTAACTTTTTTATCTTCCAAAATACTCCATAGTATTACGTTATAGTAGACATCTTATTAATAATAAACATAGGAGCTAAGATAGTTTATTTTTTCCCTTCACGAATCACCATTTCACCATCATTCAACACTAAATTGACCATCACTAGTGGAAAAAAAAACGCAAGCGCTGCGGTGTAGGGCTGCGGTTTATTGCAAAACGCAGCCCTTAATAGTCAAGGGTTGTGGTTAACTGAGCCCTTTAATAATTAAGGGATGTGGTTTTTGGGCTAACCGCAACCCTTAATAGTGAAGGGCGGCGGTTTTGGGCCAACCGCATCCCTTAATTACTAAAGGGCTCCCTTTATTATTAATTCTAGGTGGCGGGCTGCTGAAATTAAACCTACCACAATTAATATTCATTGAGCGCACAAATCTTCACTCTCATCTTTTTCTCTCATCCGTCTCTCTCCTCTCTCATGGTTGCTAATTATGGTAGTTCCTATTACCACTTCACCCTTCTCTTTTCAGCGGAATTACTAATTCACCCCCGGTTAATACAGTAATGATAAATAAAAATAAAAGGTCAGCAACTTTATCATCAAACAAAAAGAAATTATAACAGTAACAAACATTATGTTCATCTATATACGAGCTAGTAATAAACAACATTTTCCTTGATTTATTTTAAAATGGTTTTTTTACCATATACCCCTGATAATTTTTTTTTGCACTGTATACCTTTTCGACTTTTGAAATTCACCATATACCCCTCACTTTTGAAAAAATTACAACCCTTAACCCTTAATGACTAACGGAGTTTAACACCGTTAGTCATTAAAGATAAGTGGATGTATTTTTTCAAAATTAAGG
The DNA here is from genome assembly GCA_947646795.1 of Beta lomatogona. Lineage (NCBI taxonomy): Eukaryota > Viridiplantae > Streptophyta > Magnoliopsida > Caryophyllales > Amaranthaceae > Beta > Beta lomatogona. The sequence goes on from CANSNZ010000003.1 coordinate 273,685, forward strand.
GGTACATGGTGAATTTCAAAAGTTGAAAGGATATATGGTGCAAAAAAAATTTGTCAGGGGTATATGGTGAAAAAACCGATTTTAAAACTAACTCCTTAACAAGGCCGAAAGACTCCAAAATCCAAACTTGACCACCCTTTAGTAAGTGAAGAAAAAAAATTCGAATATTCTATCCATGACATGATGAAAATATGACATCGTCACAAAATGAAGAAAAAAAATGATACTTCCTCTGTTCTGTTTTAAATGAAACATTGGGTGAAATGACATTATTCATTGATCAATTTTGACTCCAATTTATCGCCATTATATAAAGAAAAACATAGTCAAGTGGGATCTTGTTAGATTCGTCTCGATGCATACTATCAACTTATAACTTTTTTATATTTTTTACGTGTGCACAATTAAAGATATTAATGATTAGAGAAGCGCGTTGGGTTGCGTGAAAAAACAAACGTTTCATTTAAAACAGAACGGAGGAAGTATGTGTATATATATTTACTCAATTTTTTAATCCTTGCATTATATGGATTGAGCTCGTAGTTCAAAACAACAAATTTTTTTATTAAATAATTAGATTCACCCAGAAGTAAGGCTTATATTAGACCTGGGCATGGGCCGGGCCGGGCCTGTTCACGGGCTCGGCCCGCGGGCTTGGGGAAATGGCGGGCAGGGCCAGGCTCGAGCCCATGAGTGGCGGGCCGTGCCGGGAATTTTCAGATTTTGTCCACGGCCCGGCCAGGCCCACGGGCCCGCGGGCCGGGCTCGTGCCTCCTGCGGGCCTGACCCGTGTTTTATGTTGTTTTTTTTGGATTCTTGGCATTTTTAGGCTAAAAAACAAAGGAAGGGGCGTTCGGCCCACGGGCCATAAAGGCGGGCTCGTGCCGGTGCGGGTCTGAAATAAAATTTCTTGTCCATGACAGGCCCACGGCCCACGTAGCGGACAACGGGCCGGGCCGGGCCCAAATCGTGCCGGGCCGGGCCGGCCCGCGTGCTGGCCCGGCCCATGCCCACCTCTAGCTTATATTATGAAGATTTGAGAAATTTTAATTATTTTGTTTGGTTACCTTTTCTAATTTGTTCTTTAAATTGTGTGCCCAATATTTTTGGCCTAGGGGAATTATATTCTTAATTTCGTGGTGTGGATGTCGGGAGAGTTGATAAAAACTATAAACGAGTGGCTCTTCCCATTGTAGATGTAAGATTAGTTGGATTAGTCCACTTCTGAGTAGGGGCATGTTCTCTTCGGCATAAAACAACTAAATTGAACTGTACTGAACTAAATTATAACTAATAGTAATGATAATAATTTAGGAACTGAACTGAACTGAATTGAACTGAACTGAACTGATTGGAACTGAACTGAGCTAAATTGAACTGAACTGAACTGAAAATAAGTTGGGGAGAACAGGACCTTAGATGCAAATATTGAAAGATAGAGGAATACTCCTTTCCCCAACAATTGGTTTAAGATGTAGTAGTATGAGATTGTAGGATTTTGGGTAGATGGAACAAAAAAAAATGATTATGTACGAGAAAGAATTAATACCACATGGTTATAAAGAAATAGTGAGAGAGTTAAATAGTAACAAGACTAACCCAAATGATATACACGACAATTATTATTTGTGGAATAAGGAAATATATATTAATATATACATCAAAAGAATAATGTATCGGGGGAGAGACACAAGTTTAACGAAGCGCATGTGAACATGAGTCATGAGATATATTAGAGGTGATCATGGGTCGGGCCGGGCCGGGTTTAGGCCGGGTCGTGGCTAAAAAATTTTTGACCATTGGTCGGGCCGGACCGGGCCAAAATTTTGTGCTCAGAACCCGTTATTTCGGGTTAAAAAGAGCGGGCTCTTCGGGCAAAAATCAGGTCGGGCCAAAAATTAGACTAAAAAGTCATTTTTGGCTTGCCCAAAGCCCGTCCCAAAGCAAAAAAAATTCGGGCCGAGCCGAGCCCGACCGCGGACCGAAAAATTCTGCCCAAACTTGGCCCAAAATCGGACCGGGCCGGGCTGGAGTTGATCAGCACTAAGATAAACAGTAATATAAGGACCCGATCAATATGATGATATGAGAGTTATAAAAAAACATCACCAATAAAAGTAATATTGCAACTGATTTGAAACCTAAAGAAAATAAAGGAAGTATTGTAACTAATTCGTAACCGATATAATATTTGACAAAATGTTACCTAATTTTAATCTGCTTCTAAGTTCAGCGCAGGCAATCAGGTGACTAAGAGCATGTACAATGGTACATGGCTGCCCAACTAGCTCTCCACTCTCTCACATCTATTCTCTCTTTTCAAACTACTCTCAAGAACTATATCTAAAAACACAAAACAATAATAAAACTCTTAAAAAGAGCTCTCCATTCAACTTTTCACTATTTGATGGTCTCCATGTCAATAAATGAACCTCATTTCATATTATGATCAAACTTATATATATAAAATTATTCATGTAAATTATATATAATTACAAAAAGAATTAATATTTTCATAATTTATATAATGCAGATTTTTTTTAAAAAAAATATTAATTTTGAATGCTAATATTTAATTTCATTAATTACAAAAAGCTAAAATATTTTGTGTATGAAATATATACAATATTAGGCTCATTTTATAGACAAAGAAAAATTATAGTTGTTGGCGATAGTAATTATTACAATTTTTTTTTTTTTTTCACAAAAAGATCATTAAATGGTTGCAAAAAAAAAATATATAGTTGTAATAGTATGCGGGCCCCACATATTGGAGAGTCATCTCTCTTTTAAGCCAAAATGTATCTTCTCCTAGACACACTTTGCAAAGTGTCTCTATGGAGATTCACCCAAGACACACCCAAAAGCCTCATTATTAGGTAAAAGGTGACTCCCCATTTTCTCTCTCTTTAAACAACTAGTTGGAGAACCCCATTATACATACTCTACGGTATAAGCTTACATAAACGTGAGAAAGTAATATGAACAAAGTGTTCAGTACGAGGTAGTTTTCAGCAGAACGTTCCTACATCTTCCTAACTTTGATTACCCTTTTCCTATATCTTTCCTCTTTTTATTATAATAATGGATACTCTATATTTTCTCTTCATATGAGATCCTTTCTTAATTTGCTCTTTATCTGCTTTTCACATACACACTTTAAAATTTATAGTACTAACTATTTCTGACGGTAGTGCAATACAAGTAAACCATTACTTAATTACCATCCCCTTCAGTTATAAGCTTATATAAAAACCACATGACATATGTCATATACCGAGCATGTTCTCTTTAACATAAAACAATTGAACTAAACTGAATTGAACTGAACTGAACTGAATTAAATTATATTAGTGATAATAATATAATATAATATTATATTATATTATTTAATTCATAATAATGATTAATTAATAATAATTTTATCACTAAACATAATAATAATTATTATTATTAAATAATAATAATAATAAATTATTGTGATATAGATGGAATAGTCCGTAATAAACAGATAAACTACTAATTTGACGAACAAAATTAGAATATCGAAATATAGAATATACTTTATCACCAAACGCTTAAAAAGAATGTTAGAAATTTAATAGGATGTGTACATTATTTTTAACAATTTTCAATTTTATAGTTAAGGTTCGATGGTACTATTATTTTGCCTAGTAGTTCAACTATCAAAACGTGTAATTTTTTTTTATCATTTCAACAATGACAATTGACAAGTATTATTGTTGTTATTATTAATAGTATTATTGTTGTCATCTATTAAAAAGTTTGTACTTTGAACAATGACAAATATTATTGAAATGTGTACTTGTTAGGCTTGAATTATCATTTCATTATAATTAGCAAAATCATATAGAAAAAAAAAAGAATTCGCAAAATAATAATTAGCAATATAATAATTAATAATAATAATCTTATTAAAAGAAATAGTAATAGGAGTAATAATAACAATAATAATAATATAATAATAATTGTAATCATGGTATAAATATTTATAATAGTAATAGTAATAGTAAGATAGTAATAATAATAATAATGATGATAATTATTATTATCATTGTTTTATTATCATAGAATTAAATTACTGAACTGAGCTGATTGCAACTGAACTGAACTGAAAATAAGCTGGGGAAAATAGGCCATTTTCACAACATAAGGCAGACAATTTGATCTCTAGCTTCAATGAAAAGGTAACATAACAACAAACCAATTGAATGACAGACATCTGTGGGACTACGAAAAATATCCCAAAAACCTGATTTAGATAACTTATCATATTACTCATAAATATGATTAATACTTTCTTCTTTTTAACATATGCAATGTTAAAGTTGTGAAATTCGGATTTTTTAAATGTTATAAATTTAACACATTGAAATACTCTACTTGTTTGGTTGCAATGGGAATTATATTCCATAGGAATTTATAAGTTGTGGGAATTTAATCCCTTTATGAAATTCCTAGGATATAGTCTAAGTTGTTTGGTAGTCATGAGAGAAGTTGTAATTCATTTCAAAAATCATGTATACCAAACAACTACCCAAATCAGAAATCATGAGAATTTCTATTACCTACATAATTCCCTGTTTACCAAACAACCACTATAATTCTTAAACTCATTTTAAAAATTCCCTATTTTTCCCCAAGTTTCTTCCTAATAGAATCTCTTGTTATAAATAATAACAATTAGGAGTAAGTTACTCCTTGTGAAAGTTGGACAACTTGACGGTTTAAGAAAGAGATTAGAGATGGTAAATAAACAATTTAGTTTTTATAATTTTTAATTTTGTTAACCCAAACCTTTTTTCTAACCGGTGTTTAAGTTAGGTTTAATAATCAAAACTAGTATTTTGGCCGGGCGATGCCTCGGGTCAATTGCAATAAACAAATATATAATTATTCATAAATTTCATAATTTATTTTTTTTGTGTATTTTTTTTGTCCATGAGAAATTAAAAATTTGCCGTCATAACGTGATACGTAAAAATAACCTTACAGATTTGAATTTGAAAATAATAGCTTAAAAGAAATTGGGGTAAGATAATATGACATCAATAGTGTCTTGTTTGTATTGTAATAATAGTATTAAAAATGTAATTATTTGTTTAAGTTTTTTTAGTTAAGTATAATTATTATAAGACTTTATCATATTTTATTTGATATATTAGACAACAAAGTTATAGTGTATTGATGGTTAAACTCTAACTTTTCATTCCAAAGATACAGAGTGCCACGTGGCATGTAGGCGTCCTTAGGAATGCCTTAGGCTACAGTTCAAGTGTTCATAGAAGACATGTCAACTTCCATTTTGTCTATCTTTAGGGGGCGTTTGGTTGGGGGGCTTCAAGAAAGGGTAAGGGAAACAAAGCTCTTGATTCCCTTACTTGATGTTTGTTTAGTCATTTTAATCATTCTCTTTACCCCCTCCTTTCCCCCAAAGTCCTCTACATCCATTCCCCACACCCCCCTAGGGTTTCACTTACCCTTTCTCTCCTCTACTTCATGGTCACCTTGACCAATCATTGACCACCACACTACCATATGAACCCACCACCCCAACAACCAGAACCACCACACCACCACCTACACTCACCACCCTCGCCACCAAAACCACCACACCACCACTTGAACTCACCACCCTCGCCACCAGAACCACCACATCGCCACTTGAAATCACCACCCTCGCCACCGAACCACCACACCGCCACCTGAACCAACCGGAAAACATTCCCCCAACCATCTAACCACCGAAAACACCCCACCACCCACAACCAACACAAATTTCCACCCCAAACCCGTTGTGAAAAAAAAAAAACCAGCCACCCGAAAAAAAAAAAAATCCCACCACCTAGTTAGCCACCCCCACCCCCTTGAAAACCACCAAACCCACTCGAAAAAACCTCATCCACCCACAACCGCCGCGAAAGAGGGGAGGGAGGAAGAAGCCGGCGCCAAACGTGACAACAACCCCGCACAACCCAACTTAAAAACCCAACTCTAATAATTGATTTTGGCTTTAGATGGTCAAATTCGGCCATAAAAACTTCAGATCTAAAGTTTTTAAGGTCGAATTTGACCTTTAAAACCTCAAATATAGCCTTTAATAGTGGTTGAGAAGTAAAACAAGGAAGGGGGGCGACGGGCGGCGGTGAGGTGGGGAGTGGTGGGCGGTGTTGATAGGCGGTAGTAAGAGGGAGGCGTTATGGGCAGGCCCGTCCCTGGGGCTGGGCAGGAGGGGCGCCTGCCCAGGGCCCAAGGAAAGGAAGCCCATTCAATTTGGAAATAGGTTGAAGGAAAATACGTGTATGACTTCATATCCCCCATTCAATTCCCTTCTCCTCAAATCTCTCAAAAGCATTCCATATTCTTCAACTACCGAGTTAAATTTTGGAAAATTTCCAAGATTAAATTTAATTCTTGAACTCAATTCCTTCTTTTTTTTTTCCATATTCTCAAAATCTCAACCTATTTAATATCTCATTCCTAGCTAATTTCCATGCTCGCCTCCTCGGGTTGTAATTGTTGGCAGACAAAGATCAAAGGTGTGAAAAGGAAAGAATCATATGAAATTATGGGCACTTCATCTTCAGCGATTTGGGTAAATTTTGTGTTCTTGCTAATTTTCTTATTTTTTAGGCAAATTTCATCTAAAACAAATGGGGCTTGTTTATGTAATATTTTTTATTTCTGTAAATTTGCAAATGAGTTAGTGAGAATTGTTTTTTTTTGTAGTTAGTAGTATGTATAAATTGTTAATTTAGTAACAAAGATGATTGATTACTTGGATTTGTTGAATATTTTCGAAATAATTTGTTGATTTACTTGGCTTTGTTCATATGATAATTTTTTAGGATGTCAAAAGTTCGAAATGACTTTAGAATGTTGATACGTTTCATTTGTTGGTGTGAAACCCCATTATAATTATTGAAAAGTTGGAACAAAGAAATTTAATGTGATGTAATGTAATGCTTATGTTCTCTCGATTAATGTTTTGTACTAATCCAACCCAAGAGGGAGGAACTTATTTATTCCAAAGAATATGTAACATTCTATTTTTCTGATTTTTCATTATAAAATACTTGAAGATGCTGCTTTTTATTATTTTCGGAAGAGGTGATTTGTTTAGAACTTAATGTATTAAGTCCGTGTACTTGTTATGTTGAATAATTTTTTAAAAAATATATTCACATCATAAAAATGATAAGGGGCCTATTTTTTAAGTTTTGTCCAGGGCCCATAAAATGTCGTGGACGGGCGGTTATGGGTGGCAGTGAGAGTGCGCGGCGATGGTAAGTGGTGGTGGTGGTGGTGGTGGTGGTGGTGGTGGTGGTGCTTGGGGAGAGAGAGGGGAAGAATGTAAGGAAAAATAGTTGGGGGGAGGAAGATGAGTTTTCAAACCAAACAACCTTCTTTAAGAAAGGGTTTTCTTTTCCTTTCTCCTTGTTTCTCTTTCTTAAACCCTTTCCCTTTCCCCTTCATGAACCAAACGCCCCCTAATAGTTTATATGAAAGGGCCCTCATTTTTTCGCCTTTTAAAGAAAAACCCCAAAATCCAAGCAACCAAAAATCAACACTTCTTTGTTTATGAGTAAAAAAGATTCAACATCGATCTAAGAATTTCAGTCTCCAAAATAGAATCATATTCTTATGGAACTGAAAGAAGCACATTGCCTCACGACTATGTATACGACGCAATAAACTCTCCCAGAAAAAAAAAAAGAAGAAAAAATTCTATGTTTTAATTCAATAATAATATTCAGAGAGATTAAAAATAACCCTCGATGACGCACTAGCAAAGTAATCAAGATATGATGATTAAGGGACAAGGGTATACTTGGTTGGATGAAAAACATTTCTAATGGAAAATTATTTTCATTCTAGAATGAAACTCAATTCTAAATTGATCTTCCTTTGTTTGGTTTCTATTAATTTTCCTTGTTTGTGTTCCATATCGTTGAATAGAGTGAGCGTTACTTTGGTTTCCCTTATTTTACTAAAGAATGTAATTTTCCACCTATGGAAAATGAAGTTCAATACATAGTTTATCCTCTATGATCCATCTAGACCAAACAGAAGAAAGTGAGGAAAAGAGTTCTCCTAGAAAACATTTCCTCTCAACCAAACATTTACAAGTGAGAGAACAAATTGTAATGCGGCCATAGAAAATATAAGAAAACAATAAAGAAGAAGAGAAGATAAAAGCTTTTGAATGAAAATAAAGAATTTAGATTGATATTAAGGGAGAAGGTTACTTACTTGTGGCCTGTTGCGGGGAAGAAGGAGAGAGAAAATGCAGCGAGTTGGTCAACACTTAACAGATTTGAAAAACGGCAATATATGAACGAGTATTTCTTTGAACTTTTCCAAACGTTGTGGTTTGGCAAACTAATTATAGATGATGTGGCAAGTGTGAACACAGACGATCCAGGTGTATAAAAAAACTAATATGGACCCGGTGCACACTAACTTAGTGTGCACCTTATCCATCTCACGTGAGTTTTAATGATTACAACTTTCCGTTTTTGCCGCGTTCAGTCTTCCCTCTATTCTCTCTCCTAATAACTTCTCTCTCCTCTGATAATTTCACTCTCCTGATAGTGTATTTTTGAAACAATATAGTGTATTTTGAAATGATATAGTGTACTTTAAAATGATATAGTGTATTTTAAAATGATAGTGTTTTGCTGAGTTTTTTTGGCATGATAGTGTTGCATGTTATAGTGCATATTGACATGATATAGTGTATTTTGAAATGATATAGTGTATTTTAAAATGATAGTGTTTTGCTGAGTTTTTTGGCATGATAGTGTTGCATGTTATAGTGTATATTGACATGATATAGTGTATTTTGAAATGATATAGTGTATTTTGACATGATTGTATTTTGCTGTGTTTTTTGACATGATAGTGTTGCATGATATAGTGTGTTTTGACATGATATAGTGTATTTTAAAATGTTATAGTGTAGTTTATTTGTATATTACACAAAATTATCATAATCGATCGTTATAGTGTTTGATATGATAGTGTATTTTGACATGATATAGTGTGTTTTAAAATGATATAGTGTATGTTTGTTTTGAACAACTGTTTTTGTTAAAATTTTAGAGCGAGAAAATCTTATTGAAGAGAGAGAAAATAGAGCGGATTTTCGAACGCGGGAGTGACTAGTTTGTAGTGGGGCACATGTCTAGGCCTGGTCCACACTATTTTTAATGTGAACTGGGTCCACGCAAGACGGAATATAGTCAACGGAATGAGCTATTTTTTTTTGGTGGTGAAAAGAAGTGAAGTATTATTATTATTATTGTGCATAGACCTGTTCTCTTCGGTGCAAGATTTGTCCTTGTGAAGAGTTGTATTTCAGAGTTGCGGATTTGCGGTCAAGCATGCCTCTTATTGCGGAGGGACGCTTCAGTCTCCGACTCTCTCTTTCTAACTTTAACTTCTAATTTCTAATTTCTAATTTCTAATTTCTATTTTCTATTTTCTATGCTTATTTCTATTTTAGGGGTCGTTTGGTTCACTGTTTTTGGACTTTAAGAAACGGATTCCAGCTATTCTCTATTTTCTTGTTCGATTTAATTCCTCATCAATCAATTACCATTCCTTGATGGTAATAGATTTCCTTAATTTATTACCTTTCCCTCCATCTCAAGTAACATAATGCACTAATTGGTGGTCATGGTTATCATTTATTTCCATTTCTTGGCTTGAACCAACACTCAATAAAAGGTAACCATTTTTGTTGCAATTCCCCTCTATTTGTGTCCGTTCACTTTTTATTCCATATCTTGAACCAAACGACCCCTTAATATACTTCTCTTTAAACAAAAAAAAAGTGAGTCCCACACAAGGTTTCTATGGCAGTGTGCAATTTCTGATATTGGATCTGATCGGACTTGAAAATTTTCGGATATGTGAATCTGGTATTCGTTTTGGACAAATTCTAGTAAGGCCGAAATATGTTGAATAGAAATATGGACCTATGACTCACTAGCCTTTGATGATTGAATTAAATAAGGAATAATTAAAGAACAATGGAAGTATGAATTGATTGTTAAGCTTGAACAAATGGCATAAAATATTGAGAGAGATAAGATATGAGTTTGTTTAATATTCAATGTATATCCTTTGAGTGCGTCTTGGGTGTAATAACATGTTACATTATAACTAATTATGTAAAAACATCTCATATGTGCAAACTAATATAATTGTTTCCTGTCATATCACGCTCTCTTTAACGCTCGACATATCACGCGCTCCTCTTTGTTCCCTCTGCTCTTTCTCTCCTCCATTGGAGCTTTTTCAAGCTCGATTATTTGGTTTTACAAGCTTCTTCGGTTTACAAGCTTCTTCTATTTCTCTTTTTCATCGTCTCTATTTTCTGCGACTAGGGTTTCTGTGAACTTTCTCCCTTCTAATCTCAAATTGACCGGATCAGTTGGGATTTTTTCCACTAGTGAAAAGTATAACTCCTGAGGGTCAACTCCAATCTAATTCTTTTAATACTAACAATTTAATTTTCATGATGTACGGACGAATTAAAACTAAAGATGCAATCTTGTAAAAAATTTGTTCAATCTTTCTATTCTCTTCTCATAATTATTCTCATAATTTTTTATATGCTTTGAATATTATGATGCCTTTTTTTTATTGCAATTAAATGATCATATATTATTGTTTGCTAAATCAGACTTGCAAATTAGTTAATTCACGCCTATTAAGATGACAACTGATATAGGTACATATTTATCTTGTGCTTTAATTAAGTAATCACCAAAATTAGATCTAATGTGTTAAAAATTGGGCGCAATGTACGTATGTTATATTATCAATAACATTATCTCAACCATATACCAAGAAGTTATCCATAGTTCTTCGCGGATACTTAAGGATATTCTTCGCCACCATCCAGTGCGCATCCCCTGGATTTGATTGGTATCTGCTGCATATACTCAAAGCATATGCAACATCCGGTCGAGTGCATATCATAGTATACATCATGGAACCTACTGCAGAAGCATAGAGTACACTACTTATGCGCTTGATCTCATCAGGACTCAAAATACAATGAGTCTTGTCAAGTACTATGCCATGTTGCATGGGAATGCTGAAGGTTTGCAATGTACTTAAGAGGGGGGGTGAATGGAGTACTTAAACGATCTGGTGCCAAATTCAAATTCTTTTGATTTAAAGGGGAACTAGTTGGGCTGGTTCCTGACAGCAGAAACACTTGAACTCGAAACAATAAAGAACACACCAAATTTATCGATGTTCAGCCAAATAACGCTAGTTTTCAACTCTGAAAAACAAGAATACTCTCGCACTCTCCTGTTTCCCTTACTCCAGGGAAACAACACACCCCATACTAACTCTAGTGTGCTACTTCACACTTGAACTCACAAGAACTCGCGAATGAACTTACAAACACTAGCCAATCTCTAACCCTTTGTTAGAGATTCAATACAATCAGTTTCTCTTAACTCACACTTTCTTACAAAACAAGAAAAGAGTAATGTAAATCTCTATGAGATGGTACTCTATTTTAAGAAACTATTTATCTGTTCTCTTTGTGAAGGCTCAAAAAAATACTCAATAAAATCTGGGAGAGCATCAAGGGTGAATGAAAATCATGATTCAGTATTTATATACCTAAGTCTATCCTGTGAGGGTGCCCTAACTCAAGATATCAAAGATATAATAATCCTAAGTCATGGAAAGTATATCTTGAACAATATCTTTCTCAGAGGACAGATATTATCCAAGATATGCACACGCTTTAAGGCAAGTAAATATTGAATTATGAATCTAAAGGTTGGCAAACATTTCTTATGGTAAGTATTTGAGAAAATATTTTTTCTGAAAATATTTTCTAAAACAGCCAGCTCAATCACATAGTAAGGTAACTAGTATCCAGACCTGTTACCTTGCTTAGTAGTGTTCTGAATATGTAACCAACTGGTTCCCATATTCAGAACCCTACTGCTTCACACTTAAGAACAACACAAACAATTCCACTAGGAATAGCATGCATACATAAATATTACATGAAGACCTAAGATGAATCAATTAAAGAATCCTAAACTATCTTCATGCACTTCAATCCTTGAAACTTCCCATGAATCAACAATGTAGAACTTTGTCTTTTCCTCGAACATCTTCGAAAGGGCCTCCTGGCTTCAAGTCTTGGAATTACATGCTTGCTACACAAGAATATATATCATAGCATAGCAAATAGTCTTTTAACTATTTCAGTAAACAGTCGGGAACAGTTTGGTTTCTCTGCTATTTCCTAACAGCTTAGAACCACCTGTAATAGCAACTGTTCACTGTAGCCGTTTGTCATCGTTCAAAACCTAAAATACTCAACAAATGCAACCTCTTTTAGAGTTTTCAAGCTTGAACCCCTTAAGAACCTTATCAATATAAGTCTCTTGGCTAAGTCCAATTTGCCTTTTCGGCCTATCTCTATAGATCTTAATTCGCAAGATATAATCAGCTTCTCCCAAGTCTTTCATAGAGAAACAATTCTTAAGCCATTCCTTGACTGATTCAAGCATAGCCTTATCATTTGTTATGAGAAGTATGTCATCCACATACAAGACCATAAAGGTAATACTACTCCCACTTAACTTCTTATATACACAAGATTCCTCTTTATTTCTGAGAAAGCCAAATTCCTTAACTACCTTATCAAATCTGAGGTTCCAACTCCTGGATGCTTGCTTTAGTCCATAAATAGACTTCTTAAGCTTGCCTGCCCTCCCTAGATTTTATGGATCTTCAAAACCTTGAGGTTGTGTCATGTACACGTCCTCTTTCAAGAACCCATTTAAGAAAGCAGTTTTAACATCCATTTACCATATTTCATAGTCATGAAAGGCAGCAATCACAAGGATTATCCTAATGGATTTTCGCATGGCTACTGGCGAGAAGGTTTCATCATAGTCAATACCATAAACTTGTCTAAACACTTTCACTACTAACCTTGCCTTGTAAACACTAATGTTTTCATCCTTGTCTGTTTTCAATTTGAAAACTATTTGCAACTAATAAATTTTACCCCATCAGACAAATCAACCAAGTCCCATACTTGATTCTCAAACATGGAATCCATTTCAGATTTCATGGCCTCAAGCCATTTTTCAGAGTCCTGACTCTCCAAAGCATCCTTGTTTGACAAAATGATGGTCCTACTAGACCTATGTTGGGGAGCAACAGAAAAAGTTTCTTCGCCAATAAAAGTTTCGTATGAATCAACTCCAAGTGGGACGGTAGCTAGGAGGTTCGTGAATGGAATGCACCACCTCCTAAGTATTTTCATGCCGCATAGCCTCTGATGAGGTGCAAACCTCATCGGTTTGTTGTTCATCTCGAACTTCTTCGGGAAATATTTAACTCCCACTTGTCTTTTTGGAAACACACTCTTTTTCCAGAAAGACACCATCGCGAGCAACAAACACTTTGTTATCGCTATGGTTATAGAAGTAATACCCCTTGCTCTCTTTTGGATATCCCACAAAAAGACACTTGTCGAATTTGGGTGATAGTTTATCAGATTGTAAACGTTTTACATAAACCTCACCACCCCAAACCCTTGGAAAAGACAATTTAGGAGCAAATCCTTTCCATATCTCAAATGGTGTCTTTTCTACTACTTCAGATGGAGCCTTGTAAATTGTGAATGTTGTTGTTTCAAGCGCATATCCCCAAAAGAAATGGAAAGATAAGCAAGACTCATCATTGATCGAACCATATCTAATGGCGTCCAATTCCTCCTTTCAGAAATGCCATTTAACTGTGTTATTCCTGGTGAAGTCCATTGTGAAACAATTCCACAATCCTTCAAATGATCCCCAAATTCTTGAGTTAAATATTCGCCACCACGATCAGATCGTAATGCCTTAATTTTCTTCCCAAGCTGGTTTTGTACTTCATTTTGGAATTCTTTGAACTTTATAAAGGATTCCGACTTATGCCGCATGACGTGAACATATCCATATCTGCTTACATCATCAGTAAAAGGTATGAAGTAACTATACCCTCCCCTGGCCAATGTACTCATAGGTCCACACACATCAGTATGTATGAGAGCTAAGAGGTCATTGGCCCTCTCACTGGAACCGGTGAAAGGAGACTGTCATTTTCCCCAATCAAGTAAAACTCACAAGTATCAAATGATTTAAAATCAAATGATTTGAGAATTCCATCTTTTTGAAGTTTCTCAATTCGTTTTGAACTTATGTGGCCTAATCGACAATGCCATAGGTATGTAGGGTTGGAATCATTTGCTTTATGTTTCTTGCTATCTATGTTATATATATGATTTTCTAAGTCTAAAACATACAAACCATTGGCTAACTTTGCTGAGACATAGAATAAATCATTCAAATAAGCAGAACAACAATTATTCTTGATCTGAAATGAAAAGCCTTCCGAATTCAAAATCGAAATCGAAACAATATTCTTGGTAATAGTTGGAACATAATAAATTATGAAGTTCTAAAACTAAATCAGAAGGCAAAGGTAGACTATAATCTCCCACAGCCAAGGCAGCAACTCATGCTCCATTGCCCACGCCTCCTTTGCTCAACGTCCTACTTCTTCTTAATGCATGTACATTACAAATAATGTGAGATCCACACGCAGTATCAAATACCCATGAAGTATAAGTAGATAAGTAATCTCTATAACATAAATACCTGAAGGTGAATCGCCTGACTTCTTGTCCTCCAGATATTTCGGGGAGTTCCTCCTCCAATGGCCTACCTTATGGTAGTAGAAGCACTCATGCAGTGTCGCTACCTTTGCCTTAGGCTTGACCTTTGGCTTTTCAGTGGCATCGGATTCGGCAACATAAATACCTTCGTTTGTTTCTAAAACATGGATTTCAGTTGTAGAATTATTGTATAGACGTCCATCCCATCAAATGTTTTTGAAAATCAGGATCCATACAAACAAGCATAAGACATGTGACATGCACATAATTATCTACGAGTGTCGGCCTTGTAGCCCTTTCGGACTGGCGAGCATTGAGTGTCAAGAACACTTTCTTATCCCTTAGCTCTGAGAACGATCCTCAAATTTCTTTCCCAATCTAGGAAATTCTCAGCATTCAGTTTTTCCTTATCAAGGAAACCGTGCAAGTTAAAGACAAAGTTGTTGTTGTTGTTGTTACTAGACGTGATTTCTATGACACAAAATAAAGCAAGAATTCAATCAATTGTTTATCAATGGTAGAAATTAAGCAATTTAATAACTAGTAAACCTTTATTCAAAATAAATTTCCCCATTGAATAAAGTAATAACCAAGATCCCCTCCCACTATAATCAAACAGACTGTGGCATTTCCTTTAATTTATAGTGATTGAGGTAAGTAAACAATTTACTAATTATAACTTCTTATAATTCTTCGTAGACCGGACGACATCTCCTTGTTTATTTCTTATCTCTTAGCTTCGAAACCTAAAACTGAATCTTTTGATAGTTTTGTTAAGTTAAACTAAACATTAACATGTAAGTTTCAAAAACCTACCCCCACTGTCCCAGGATAAAATGAGCAACACCCTGATGTGGCAGAACCTATTACTCACTATCTAAGGCGTTATAGGTGTTTGGAAAAGCAATTAAACTAAATATTACATGTTGGGGACCTAAGTTTACCATGTTGGTTAATTAAAAGTGAACACATAACATAAATAACCACACATATAAACTTAAGCAAGCATTTAAACATGATAAACGTATAAATAAATATAAGGATAATTAAAAGTGATCCTATTATGGCCCCTAAACCTAGGAAAACTAATCTTCATGAATTCCTACTTGAAACTTCATGGATCTCCATCCTTGATTCTCCATGGAACTTCATTCTTTATTACATAAATAATTAATAATTTAAAATACTGAAATTTAAATTACTAAAATACAAACGATACTGTAATAGCCTCACTTTCTAAGACGAGATATGTTAACATACTAATCAGTACTTGATCAATTGCGGTTGAGGAATAAGAAAATTGTGAATAGTCCCTAAGTGAAGTTTGTCTGTGAATGTGAATATTATATGTTGTTATGTGATTATTAATACAAATTATGAGTTAAGATAAGTTATTTACGAATTACGTTAAGAACGTTGAGCATCGTTCTGAATTTTGAGACTTCGAGCTATTATCGATATTGTGTTTGAGATACTCTGTAATTATGAGTTAAGGGCTAAATGAGCCATAATATCTTTATTAAGTTAAAAGTATTTTGAGGATTTAGTTTAAGTATAATGAAGGATTAGAGCTTAATTAAAGAAGGTTAAGGACTAAGTAAAACCAGAACATTCCAGAATGCTCCTAAGTTGTAAAAAGACGAGTTTACCCCCATTAGTTATTCAAAACCTCTAGCTTGCCATTACCCATTGTACATATATAAGTAGCCAAGGATCCTAACTTATTCACTTGATTCATTCCACAAAAATCATCAAAATCACTCATCATTTTCTCTCCTCTTCATTCACGCCATTCCTGCGTGAAGCAGGGCTGCTGTTTTGCAGCTTGTTTCTCTTGGATTCTTGCCCTAAAACTTGCATGCAATTCTTGTCCTAGGATCTCCAAAATGTTGTCCACACTGGGTAAGTATTAGTTTTAAGTTATCATTTCGATAGCATCAAAGAAAAGCACGAAAGGTAAGATGTGGCTGAATTATAACACTTATGAGGTTTAGTAGATTGTAAACTTGATTACTTTGGGTTCATTGCTGAATTTAAGTTATGAATGTTGTATTTAATGCCTTAGAAGGTTGCTGAAGGAGATCTAAAAGTGGTTAGAGGATATTTAAATCCTAAACACCATATTAAGGTACACAAGCTCCACCACCTAAACTTTGTTTCTAGCTTTGATCATGAAATTTGTTTGTGGAATTGTGAATACTTGGGTTATGTTTGAATGTATATAAAAACTGATTTGCATGTGTTTTCTTATGGAAGATATTAAGCTAAAATCCTCTTGCATGTCAAGTTCCCTAAGACTCCCTGAATAACCGAGTAAGAAAGTGATTATCGATCCATTTCTCTTGAGCTATGCTGCCGTGACTTTCCCTACCAAATATCTTACTTTTTAATTCTGTCTTTCGCCTTGGTGTCTCTTGGAAGTTGTAGATCTTGAAAAGTTGTTGAATTTAGACCTAAAAATCACTCCATTTGGAGTTGTACATCAAAAGTTATGTTGTCCGGAAGTTGTTGTATGCATAACAAGTTTCCTCAAACACTTATTAACCCTTGCTATTATATCGATTTCGTTTTGATTGAAGATCTTCTTGTAGCTAATATTTCATGATATTCCCTTGCGACGTTTATGTCTTGATTATCAAATAAACCTTTGCTTCATTCACCTCATTTAACACACAACCTCAATTCATTGAGTAAAAGAACTCCTAAAACTCGATTTTTGCTTAGTTGTTTTCTCGAGTTGAGTAACCATGTTTCTTTGGTTCATTAATTACCTTTAAATGTTGAATACCTACTGAATATATCCATTTATTGGTTTACCTACCTAAACCTTAGCCAAGCATAGAAGTTACGATATAAACTCACACCTAAACCACCATATTTTGATAATAACACCGAACCATGAAATTGATCATTCAAGTACTTGCGTGGCGTCGCTTTTTCATATATTTAAGAACCTCTTTGTGAAACCTATTCAGGCAGACATATCATGTCGATCACCTCATTAACCACTTTGGATAACCATGGCGTCGTTTCCGAAACCTTGTTATTAAGTCACTTCCCCGAAATAGTGGAACTTGACATAGTAAGCTTGTTTCCCTAAACTTGTTTTCATGAGTTAAGTTTGCTTTAGAAGTTGTTGTAATTGATTACATATAAGTATTAAAGTAAAGTATTTGAGTATGAGAATTTCAGTATAAGTATTGAGCATAAGTATTTCGGTATAAGTACAAGTTTTGTTTTATAAGGGGAAGTAGCTGCGTAAGTAGTGATGAACAACACTCACAGAGCGGGTTTGCTCATTATGAGTTTAAGAGAGGGTATTTCTCCGTTATGTAGGGTCATGACCTAGAAGTCTTGCAAGCAGGAAATAAGAAAGGTGGGGAGACGTCCCTCAAAAGTCTGGAGTTGTGGCTTAGCCCTCCATTCGTGTTCCTTCCCTGGAGTTATGCTATGTTTTTGAGATGAGTTTAAGATTATTATTTGTGTTATGTATTGAGAATGAAATGTGATATCATGAGATAATTCTTGGAAAAATTCTCCTGTATATGCAATTGTATTTCTATGGAAGTTAAAGGAAAGAATCAACGTATTTCTGAGCAAGTATAAACGTATTTCTAAATAAGAATAAAAATATCTCGATGCTTTCGTGAATGTATGAGCAAGAGGAAAATGAAGGTTTGAAAGTTATAAGTTTATGCTTTAAGTATAAGAAACGATTGAGTAATTTCAGCCACCCTACTATTTTGGAATCGGTGGGACTTGTGTACCACCGTAAGCTGACCTGTTTTGTTCTTTGAACCTATCCTGGTGGGGGCAGATTCATCTATCTTGCAGGGTTAGAGAGGATGTTCAGATTAGCTCCTGTGTGCAAATGTGAAGTCGTGATCAATGTGTTTAGTCCACTGCTATGAGATAATATGTTTTATGTAATGTTTCTTGGCAAGTTAAACATGTATTTTCAAGTTGTAATCTATGTACTCAAAACATATTGTAATAAGTAATTTATTAAAACTTATTTTTGTAATATGCTTGGATACTATGGGATTTTTTAAATTTTCCTAGCAGGGAAGGTGCAGAGGTCCGCCCTAACAGTCTCTCTAATTAGTAGCTTAACCTCATAATTAGCAGTATTAGGTCTTAATTAAGCTGCTATTTGGAGCAGGCCGTTACAAGTGGTATCAGAGCCAAGGTTTTTTGAAATCCAAAATTAAGTATTTCTAATTTACGAGTTTTGGAAATAATAAGTAATGAGTTTTATACAAGTATTTTCTTAAGAAAAGGAAATCAAAACTAAATTCATATTTAAGCAAAAGTTTTTAAAATATATGTAAACATGTGTGTGATTATGTGTATGCTTTGTGAATTTATGTGTATGAATGTGTATGTGAATATTATGAGGTTTTGGAATAGATTGTATCGAAAAGATTTCGTGAAGGCATAAGTGAGAATATGCTTATAAGAGGAGGACCCGACACCTATGGTGGATTATGCTAGTTAGGCACTGGGTCCTATTCCAAGAATGAAAAGAGAGTATGGATGCTAGTAAGAGCCATTAAAGGAGTCCCGGGATGTAAGCTAATGTGATTTGTGAGCCATGGGCGAGTTTTCTTCAAGTTTAATGGAATCTGTCAAAATTGTATATGACTACTGAAGCGGTTTAGGATTAGGATGTAATTATGAAAAATAAGGATAAGAGTTGTTAACATTGGAAGTGTTATGGAAGAGGCAGAGGTGATATGAATAAGACTCTAGAGCGCCAGAGGCGGGGTTAGCCATATCAGACAATCTTCGTTATGGAACGACGTATAAATGTATAACTCGTGGAAGAGGAAGACGGAGTGAAAAAAAAAATGGTTGTCCTAAAGCTTTGTGTTAGTATTTCTTTTATAAGTAGAGTTGTTGTGAAATTATGAGGACAAATAGGATACAGAGTACATATATGTATGTGGGTGATACGCTCAAGTTATACGGTGTTTATATTATATTTTGGGTGTTTTTTGCTTGATCATAATTGTTAACGTTTGCATTTTATTTAGCTCTTAGCGGAAGTTCGGAATTTTGTATATTAATTATAGTTAAAGTTGTAAGTTTCGAGCTCCTAGAAGCATTAGTGGTTGGAACGACTCAACATCGTTATACTCGCCAAGCGTCGCCACATGTTCCAATCAAGCATCGCCGCAAGCCGTAGCCGAGCATAGCACAAAGCCTACCGAGCAGCCAGCATCATCGCCCATCATCGCAAGCCCGGCAAGCAAGCCTGCCCAGCTCTCGTGCGCGCTCGAAGCAAGCCTGCCCAGCACAGCCGCTCGCGACTCGCGACAATCCTCGCACCTCGCGAGCACCCAGCCTTCGCGACTCGCGACCCATTGCCCAGCCATTTTGTGCGCGGAAGACAGAGTACTCTTCGCGACTCGCAATCAGTCTCGCACCTCGCGACCCCCTAGGTCGGTGTAATTGTCGGCTGATTTTTGAGCTTTAGTATAAATACTAAACTTGATTTTTGGACCTAGGGGCAGCACACTGAAGGAGAGAGAATCTCCAACACTCCATTCTTCTCTTCTTATCTTCTCTTTTTAGTTTTTATTTTCTAGTTTAGTTTTTAGAGATTTCAATTATGGAATTGGCTTATGCTATGCCGATTGTAGCTTGAACTGTTCTTGAACGAGATTAATATGAAGCTTCAAGCATTATTGTGAGATTTTTCCTCTCTATTTAGTTTCTTTGATTATGGTTTAATTTCTATGATTGTGTTCTATGATTTTTGCATGATTATGCTAGGAACGTTACTAGTTTGATTGTGTAATTAATCTAATGCTAGATTTAAGAATAGAATCGGATTGTTTTATTCTTATATCAATTTGTAGCAAACTAGGGAGTAACTTAGATGCAGATCGTCTTGGTTATTTCTTGGGGAAATTGAATCAACTGTTGAATGTTTATCGCGTGTATGACGTTAGCAGGTCTATTGATTCTCTGTGTTTATTGCTGCTATTGGATTGAACTTAGACGCTGATCGGACTAGGTTATCCTTTAGTTAGGGTTTTATAGTCACGATGATCGTGCTATTCAACTAAGAATAAGGAGATTGCGAGGTTAGTTCTCAACAATAGATAATCATGGAAATAATTAGAGTTGAGGTTCAATGATCGATAATGAATTGAAGTGGATGTTAATCGGATTCAAGATCTTTCCATATTGATTTCTCATTTTATTTATTTGCTAGTTAATTTTAGTTTGTTTATAACTCTTTTGAAAACCCCCCTTTTTATTAGGTTACTCGACCCTTAGAGTCATCTAGGTACTAATTCACGTTAAATATTAAACTTGTCCCTGTTTCCCTGTGGATACGAACCTTACTTCCCTTCTACATTTAATTGTAAAAGAGAGTAGGAGAAATTTATCTTTGGTGAGGCGTACACGACAATCCGCTCCCGCCAG
Source organism: Beta lomatogona (assembly GCA_947646795.1). Taxonomy (NCBI): domain Eukaryota; kingdom Viridiplantae; phylum Streptophyta; class Magnoliopsida; order Caryophyllales; family Amaranthaceae; genus Beta; species Beta lomatogona. The sequence continues at coordinate 294,863 of CANSNZ010000003.1, forward strand.
TGGGTGTCAACTCAAAGTAGCTACGATGGTATTATTTGAGTAAGCTTTGTTTCTGCATTAAGATAGTAGCGTGAATGGAGAGCTAGGGATTTAGTGTTACAAATTTACAAAGGAATGAGTATGGAATGAGGAGTAATATGGAATTAAGTTCAATCATTGAGAAGTACTAGTATAAGTTATAGATTTAAGATTGATATGGATAATGAGTGTAAGTAATTGGAGTATGAATCTCAGGTAGATAGTTGAATCACGACATATTTATGTATAATAGGGTGATATGGAGTAAAATTTATCAACCTACAATAATGATTGTCGTAGACAATTTGTTAGGATGTAATATGGTTATAGAGGTATAGAGTATGGGGACAATATTTTCGAAAACATGGATATCATTCTAGTAAGAATCAATATAATTGTGATCAGAAGTCTATTAGATTAAAATCTTGAAGTCTATATGTCAGTTATAAGTACTTCGTGATTTGTTTTATGAATAACTTAGCTTGTATATTTCCAAGAACATATGTTGCAGTTTGGTTATGTTATGGGTTTCAATTGTGAAATGAACTTGAATACGAAAAGGTTTTATGTTCCTCTTACATGTTTTGAGGTAAGGAATTCGTTTTGGAATTTGGAAAATTTGGATATTACTAATTAGATTGAACTCCGTATATAATGGATTTGACATATGATTTCTTCAAATAAGAAAGTTGAATATTGTCATGAAAAATAGAAGGAAGTCGAAGATACACCAGAATTCTAGAAGATTCCAAGTGATGTGGTTTCAGGACAAAAGAAGAATAGAGAATTCATTATAAAGCTGAAGCTAATGTGTTGTTTATCCGAGAACTTCGAATTTATGTATCTCCAGCGCGTTTTGTTAAGCTTCAGTATGACAACTTGTATGTCTAATAGAGGGTCGAGTTGTTGTAAATAATTATTTAGAGATTATGTAATTGAGATAACAGAGTCACAGTTGCAGCTGGATTTAATGTTTTACGATTTGGAGTATTATAAAATAATTTTGAGGATATCTTGGCTGAGCAAGAACCGAGCGATCATCAAATAACATTATGTGAAATCACCAACCAAAAATAGTATTATATAGCAGGGTGTGTCGTCAGGTTTGGAAGAACGGAGCAAAGTGATAAATAAAGATGGGTTAATGGAAGTTATTGGTTACGTAATTCACAAAATAGAGAATCATAAGGAAGTAATGGAGCATGGAAAGAACTTCGATGATTAATGAGTCTTCAGATGTGTTATTCGAGGATTTGCCAGTATAGCAACTATATAATTTGGTCGATTTCTATATAAGATAGATGTCAGGGGCTACGCCAACCATTAGAGCCGAGATTGGCCGAAATAATGATGCAGTTAGAGGAATTATTGCAAGAAGATAATATTCGACCAATGTTTCATCCTGGGAGATGAATTAATGAAATTATGTAAAAATCATCGGCAAACTAATAAGATTACAGTTAGGAATAGGAATTCGTAATTTCGAATAAATGATTTATTCAATCAATTAAATGGAGCTGGGGTGTTTAAAAGTAGACATGTGACCGGGATGTTATTAGATGCACGTAACAAGTGAAGATATTTTGAAGATGACATTTAGGATGACTTATGGTCATTATGAGTTTGTGAAAACACGGATCGAGCCTAGTAATGCACCAGTAGCATTCGTAAATACGAGGTAGTGATATTGTAAGTCCTATTAGACCAAATTATGACAATTCATAGATGATATTTTGGTATGTTCAAAGAATCAGGAAGCGCGTCTTAAAAACGTATTAAGAAAATAATGAAGTTCGAGTGGTCGGAAAAATTGCGAGGAACCTTTACAGGAGTTGAAGAAAAGGTTAACAAGTGTCCTAGTTCTAGCTTTGCCTTCGGGGACAAAAAGACTTAAAATGTATAGCTATATTTCTTAGGAAGGTTTGTCATGTATATTATTGAACATCAGCAAGTGACAGCCTATGCCTCTAGGCAGTTAAAGCCATAAGAAAATTACGTTGCGCATGATTTGGAATGGAAGCTGAGGAATTTGCTTTAAATTGTAGATGTTCTATTAAATTATGTAACGTGAAAGGTTTATTTTGATCATCAAAACTAAAGGCATATCTTTATTAGGAAGAGATGAAAGTGAGATAGCAAAGGTAGCTAGAATTGCTCAAGGATTATGATGTAGACATTTACACTAGTGGAAAAAAACGGAAGGGCTGCGGTCAAAAGAGCCCTAAGGGCTGCGTTTTTGGCCAGCAGCCCTTTTCGTAGCAGCCCTTCATTAAAAGCCCTTCACAACGAAGGGCTGCGGTTTAGGCCCAAAACCGCAGCCCTTCCATAAGGGCTGTGGTTTTGACCATAACCGCAGCCCTTTTGACCCAAAAAAAAAAAAAAAAAAAAAATTGGCATCCAGATCATCCAAATTCCTGCAACATAAAATCCAGCAACCAAATTCACAAAAATCATCCAGATTAAACCTAAATAATGATTCTCATAACAATATCAAGACAAAATTTGAACAGAAATCTCTCTCAAACAAATCAACAACATAAAATCAAATTAATTCCACAAAATAAAATTAAAAAAACCTAAAATACGAAAAAATAAATTGATAAAAAACGAGTAAATCTCGAACCCTAGATCTCAAATTAATCTCAAGCCATCTCAAATTAATTCCATAAAACTAAAAACCCTAAAATTAACAAAAAAAAATACGAAAAATACCATCAAAAACCAACAAATACAAAAAAAAAATTAAAAATGACAAACTAAAATAAAAAACGAACCAACCCTAGATCTGGTGTGAGCAACGGCAGAGGAGACGCGAGTGGTTTGTGCGAATGCCGGCGAGGTGGTGTGAGACGAGGAGCGATTTGTGCGAATACCGACGAGGTGGTGTGAGCGATGGCAGAGGAGACGCGAATGGTGCGCGCGAGAAGAGGGGGTGTGGTGGTGTGAGCGACGGCAAGAGGAGACGCGAGGAGCGATTTGTCCGAATGCCGGCAAGGTGGTGTAAGCGACGGCAAAGGAGACACGAGTGGTGCGCGCGAGTGGTGGTGTGAGCGACGGTTAGAGGAGACACGAGGACAGCCCAGAGACGAGAGAATGAGAGACAGATCTGTGGTGGTGTGAAGATTTGTGGTGGTGGTGGACAGATCGACGAGGGAGATTTGTGAGAGAGGATGAGAGAGAGGAGAGAGAATGAGGGTTTAATAAGGAGCACTGAATATTTTAAATGCCCGCCCACTGAATTCCTTCCAAAATATTCAAAAGCCCATTCAAATAATATTTTCGCGGGTTGGTAAAGGGCTGCGTTTTTTAAAAAACCGCAGCCCTTCGTTTACGAAGGGCTGCGGTTTTTGGGCTAACCGCAGCCCTTCACTAAAAGGGCTGCGTTTTTTAAAAAACCGCAGCCCTTCGTTTACGAAGGGCTGCGGATTTTGGGCTAACCGCAGCCCTTCACTATTAAGGGCTGCGTTTTTAAAAAAACGCAGCCCTTGCACCGCAGCCCTTCCTTTTTTTTCCCCTAGTGTTAGTACCGTCGGGGATGACAGATGGGGTAGTAGATGCTTTGAACAGAAACCTCGCAAGGAAAATGATTCATCATTTCGATACCATGGGAATATATAAAGAGTAATGCAATCGGAGTTGAATGTGATTAAGGAAGGAGCTTTACAAGGAGAACTAAATGTTTTGTGATAAAAATATTCCTTTTAAGGAAATTTGAGTTAAGTAAGTGCAAAAATAAGTTTATCAAGGAACTGAAGTTAAAGATAGAGGAAAATGAGACAACGGATTTTTGAAGTATATGGTAACGAAAGAATATAAATAAATGGGAAAATAGTGAGTAACGATGATTCAGATATAGGAAAAAAAACAGAGAGAGAGAACTCTAGAAAGGCGCATAGCAGTGCGTACTCAGTTCATCAAGAAGAGGACAAGATGTCTCAGGATATAAATTTTTGGTGGAGAGGGTTGAAGCGAGAAGTGCTAGAGTATGATGCGAAATACTTAAATTGCTAGGGAATCAAGTTTAAGGGGAAAAGTTACATGAGGAAACAAAGTATGTTATTTAAATGTCGGAAGATATGTTGCAAGCTCATATATAGGAGTAAAAGGGTTTATGGGAAGATAAATTAGCATGCACGAAATTCTTCTATATAATAGCTACCAATCGAGTATGGCTCAGTATGAAGCCATGTATGGATATAAATATCAAACACTTATTGATTGGGATGACATGAGCCCAGGATTTCAGTAAGACTTGAGTAAGATCATGAGACTAAAAAGCAAGTGCGAATAATTCGAGGGAAAAAGGAAATGAGAATAGCTTAGTATATGAGTATTTAACCTTTTATTTCAACAACTATGGTGGCTAACTTATTAAGACTCCGAGAAGTGTTTGTCATATTTTAGTTGTAAATTGCCACCATATAAGCATTCCGAGTTCGATTACCAAGAAGCATGAATTCCGAAATGTTCTATATAATTTTTTTTTTAAGTGGTTTATAGTGAACAAAATGAGTTTTTGGGATTTGTGTACTAAATTATTGAGATTCATTGGATCTCTCATGGTTTCATACTGTTCTCCTCTACATTACTCGAAGATGTTGTAAGAAATGGTTACCTTACGAGATTTGGGTATATGCTATAAAAACCTTGGAACCTAGGGATACGAGTTTAGGAGAATATGAACTTATACAATTAAGAATTAAGCAAGTAATGATACCCAAGGACTCTTAATAGAAGGAGAAAAATTTTTAAGTTAGATAAAACCCTTGGTTAAGGAACTCTGGACCAAAACTCAAACAGGAAGAGCACCATGCGAGAACAAATTAGATCCGCGAGATCGGTATCCTCAGTATTCTAAAGTATGATATAAGTTTCGGGACGAAACATCTTTAAGGGAGGTAGAGTGTAATAGCCTCACTTTTAGAGACGAGATCATTAAGATAAACGAGATATGTTAACATACTAATCAGTACTTGATCAATTGCGGTTGAGGAATAAGAAAACTGTGAATAGTCCCTATGTGAAGTTTGTCTGTGAATGTGAATATTATATGTTGTTATATGATTATTAATACAAATTATGAGTAAAGATAAGTTATTTACGAATTACGTTAAGAACGTTGAACATCGTTCTGAATTTTGAGACTTCGAGCTATTATCGATATTGTGTTTGAGATACTCTGTAATTATGAGTTCAGGGCTAAATGAGCCATAATATCTTTATTAAGTTAAAAGTATTTTGAGGATTTAGTTTAAGTATAATGAAGGATTAGAGCTTAATTAAAGAAGGTTAAGGACTAAGTAAAACCAGAACATTCCAGAATGCTCCTAAGTTGTAAAAAGACGATTTTACCCCCATTAGTATTCAAAACCTCTAGCTTGCCATTACCCATTGTACATATATAAGTAGCCAAGGATCCTAACTAATTCAGTTGATTCATTCCACAAAAATCATCAAAATCACTCATCATTTTCTCTCCTCTTCATTCACGCCATTCCTGCGTGAAGCAGGGCTGCTGTTTTGCAGCTTGTTTCGGATTCTTGCTCTAAAACTTGCATGCAATTCTTGTCCTAGGATCTCCAAGATGTTATCCATACTGGGCAAGTATTAGTTTTAAGTTATCATTTCAATAGCATCAAAGAAAAGCAGGAAAGGTAAGATGTGGCTGAATTGTAACACTTATGAGGTTTAGTAGATTGTAAACTTGATTACTTTGGGTTCATTCCTGAATTTAAGTAATGGATGTTGTATTTAAGGCCTTAGAAGGTTGCTGGAGGAGATCTAAAAGTGGTTAGAGGATATTTAAATCCTAAACACCATATTAAGGTACACAAGCTCCACCACCTATACTTTGTTTCTAGCTTTGATCATGAAATTTGTTTGTGGAATTGTGAATACTTGGGTTATGTTTGAATGTATATAAAAACTGATTTTCATGTGTTTTATTATGGAAGATATTAAGCTAAAATCCTCTTGCATGTCAAGTTCCCTAAGACTCCCTGAATAACCGAGTAAGAAAGTGATTATCGATCCATTTCTCTTGAGCTATGCTGCCGTTACTTTCCCTGCCAAATATCTTCCTTTTTCATTCTGTCTTTCACCTTGGTGTCTCTTGGAAGCTGTAGATCTTGAAAAGTTGTTGAATTTAGACCCAAAAATCATTCCATTTGGAGTTGTACATCAAAAGTTATGTTGTCCGGAAGTTGCTGTATGCATAACAAGTTTCCTCAAACATTTATTAATTCTTGCTATTATCTCGATTTCGTTTTGATTCAAGATCTTGTTGTAGCTAATTTTTCATGATATTCCCTTGCAACGTTTATGTCTTGATCATCAAATAAACCTTTGCTTCATTCACCTCCTTTAACACACAACCTCAATTCATTGAGTAAAAGAACACCTAAAACTCAATTTTTGCTTGGTTGTTTTCTCGAGTTGATTAACCATGTTTCTTTGGTTCATTAATTACCTTTAAATATTGAATACCTACTGAATATATCCACTTATTGGTTTACCTACCTAAACCTTAGCCAAGCATAGAAGTTACGATATAAACTCACACCTAAACCACCATATTTTGATAATAACACCGAACCATGAAATTGATCATTCAAGTACTTGCGTGGCGTCGATTTTTCATATATTTAAAACCTCTTTGTGAAACCTATTCAGGCTGACATATCATGTCGATCACCTCATTAACCACTTTGGATAACCATGACGTCGTTTCCGAAACCTCGTTATTAAGTCACTTCCCCGAAATAGTGGAATTTGACATAGTAAGCTTGTTTCCCTTAACTTGTTTTCATGAGTTAAGTTTTCTTTAGAAGTTGTTGTAATTGATTACAAATAAGTATTTAAGTAAAGTATTTGAGTATGAGAATTTCAGTATAAGTATTGAGCATAAGTATTTCTGTATAAGTACAAGTTTTGTTTTATAAGGAGAAGTAGCTGCGTAAGCAGCGATGAACAACACTCACAGAGAGGGTTTGCTCATTATGAGTTTAAGAGCTGGTATTTCTCCGTTATGTAGGGTCATGACCTAGAAGTCTTGCAAGCAGGAAATAAGAAAGGTGGGGAGACGTCCCTCAAAAGTCTGGAGTTGTGGCTTCGCCCTCCATTCGTGTTCCTTCCCTGGAGTTATGCTATGTTTTGATATGAGTTTAAGATTATTATTTGTGTTATGTATTGAGAATGAAATGTGATATCATGAGATAATTCTTGGAAAATTTCTCCCGTATATGCAATCGTATTTCTATGGAAGTTAAAGGAAAGAACCAATGTATTTATGAGCAAGTATAAACGTATTTCTGAATAAGAATAAAAATATCTCGATGCTTTCATGAATTTCTGAGCAAGAGGAAAATGAAGTTATAGAAGTTATAAGTTTATGCTTTATGTATAAGAAACGATTGAGTAATTTCAGCCACCCTACTATTTTGGAATCGGTGGGACTTGTGTACCAGCATAAGGTGACCTGTTTTGTTCTTTGAACCTGTCCTAGTGGGGGCAGATTCATCTATTTTGCAGGGTTAGAGAGAATGTTCAGATTAGCTCCTGTGTGCAAATGTGAAGTCGTGATCAATGTGTTTAGTCCGCTGCTATGAGATAATATGTTTTATATAATGTTTCTTGGCAAGTTAAACATGTGTTTCCGAGTTGTAATCTATGTACTCAAAACATATTGTAATAACTAATTTATTATAACTTATTTTTGTAATGTGCTTGGATACTACGGGATTTCCTAACTTTTCCTAGCAGGGAAGGTGCAGAAGTCCGCCCTAATAGTCTCTCTAATTGGTAGCTTAACCTCGTAATTAGCAGTATTAGGTCTGAATTAAGCTACTATTTGGAGCAGGCTGTTACAGATACGCATATCGTATTTAATTTACATAAAATTTAACGATGCGCATATCATATTTTCTATCCTAGTTTTGGGCCATACTTGTCCCAACATGCAAAACATAATATCATACATATTATATTAAACATCCATGCATTTATAATATCAAAATAAAATAAATACTAAATATTTACTCATTAACAATTAATAAGCAAATAAAACACATGTTTACAAATTAACAATTAATGGTAAACATGTCAACTTAGTTAAACTTAACTAATTTAAGAAATAACTAAAAGAATAACTTTTTTATTATTTTCATTCAATTAGGATTTAAAATGACATTAATCAAATTAACATTTAATTTACATTATTGGAATTATAATTATGCTTAATTTAAACCAAAATTTTGGAAAACAGTTTCTTTTTTATATATAAAATTCAGTAAAAACAACATTAACAACTTTCTTAAAATTCATGAAAATCTGCCACAGCCACAAGACAACCATAACACCCACGACCTTCCCTGAAAATCAGCCAACAAATCCCCAAAATCGTACAGTTAAGCAACTACAATATCTTCAATAATTTGAAAATCTGCAGCCTTCTATACCGATTAAATCGCCTAGCATCGCGAAGCCAGTCAGCATGAAGCCAACCAGCCGCGTCAGCCACCCAGCGCAGCACAAGGCTGCCCAGAACCGACCATGACCAGCGCATCACATACGGCAATCCGCCACACATGCAGCCTACCATCGCAGCAAGGTCGAAGCCCAGCCATCGCAGAATCGTCCTTCTACCCGCGCACATCTCCGACGCAGACCACCGTGGCAGCACCAATGAGATGCGCCACCCAACCATTGTTGCCGAAAATCCCTTGTTCAATTTGTACAACAATTACATGAATAAGAACTGACATTTTAACTGTGCAAATGTATTCACAATCGGGTTTCAGAGATTATTTGGGCCAAAATCTCGAATTCAACAACTATCTAAAATCAGATTTCAAAGTTTGGTTCTTTAGATCATGTTAATAATCTCTATTATACATAACATCTAACAAGAATTCAAAGTTTATCATGAAAAAATCCGAAAATTTGATAGAAACACTAGTGGAAAAAACCTTATATGTCACAAACAAACAGATCCGGTTCTCCTAAAACCGGATCAGTAAACTAAAAAAATTTTGAGCGCAAATTTTTGGGCCAAGAAACTGATCCAGAACTGTTTCGGTTCTCCACCAAACCGAATCAGTTTAATTGTCCAAAAAACACAAGGCCCAGTTGGCCAGTTCAATAACTTAGCCCAACTACCTGTTCATTCGCCCCTTTCCTCCCTTTCACCCCTTCTCTCTTTCACTCCAAATTAAACCCTAAATTTGGGGGTTTAGGGTTTTTCTTTCGAACAACTGCAAAAACCAGACGAAGAAGAAGAAAATCGAAATTCGAACCCAGAAAATCTCAGAAAAAGATGTCGAAGAAGAACAATCTTGCTACTCGCAAGAGACAACATGATTTCGACCTCCGAAATAATTATTATTCTCTCTCATCCTTTCTAACTCAATTTCATCGATGTTTGAATTGGAATTTCGCTGATTGAAATTTCATCGTTGTTTGAACAATCTTGTTTGAAGTAATTTCGCTCGACTTCGGTGCAGTTGTAAATCTGCCACTTGTTGTCGCCCTTGAGCTGTACGCCCTGTTGGATAGCTGGTTCAGTAAAGGTTTTGTTGTGGTTTTTGGTAAATTTTTTTGGTCTTAAACTTATAGTTGATAATCTTGGTTTAAATTGTTAGTGAACTGTTAATTGTATGAATTGTTAGTAAAGTTTGTAATTTGTACAAATCGTCATTTGTTAGTTAACTATAGTTTGTGCGAATTGGTAGTGACTTAGTGAAATTAAATTGTGTGTTAACTTAGTGAGTTAGACTTTCTGAATTGTTACCGAAGTACTTTCTAATGGATATAAATGTGGTGTTGTGGATTTTTGAATTGAATAGTTGAGGCTATTTTTTTAGTGTTCTAATGTTGAATAGTTGATTGGCTTCTTGAATTTCCGTTTCTTGGATTTGAGAAACTACTTGTCTCTTGTTAGAGATTTGTTTTTGTGTTAAACTTTTAAAGAAAGAAGAGAATGTTGTTATGCTCTTAAATCAATGAAATAGAGCTGTAATAGTATGCTTGGGATGCTTATTGGATAGTAGGTTGTTGGACTTGCTTCCTTAGTTTCATACTTTTTCTGCTCCCATTATGCTTTTGTTAAGTGTCGTGTTGTGGCTTTTGCTTTATTGCTATAGAAAATGGATGAGTTCATGTGTGGGTCTTACTATTTCCTTGGCATTTTGTAATTGATTTCTGTTTCAAGGTTTCTTATTCTTCTCTCCATTTGAAAGGCCTGTAGCTTTTCTGCTAGCATGGTGAAATTGACAATAGAAAATTGATTTTATGTAGAGGATTAGTGTAGAGTGCTCATATGTCATCTCTTTAAAATCACTCTTATACTTCCTATATTTCTTAATAGATGCATCGTACACTGTGTGTGCAGGGGGGTGTGAAGGGGTGGGGTTTGTGCGATGCAGGAGCAGGGCTGTTCGCATTTTGCTAGTGATATCTTCGGCTCAACAAACATATTTGCGATATTACATAATTCGATTGTTGGACCTTGAATTTACTTCTCCGCCTTTTTGAAGTGTTGAATGACACTTGCCTTCGAATCATATTTGTTTCATTGAGTCAACCTTCTTTACTGTGGTTACTTGGCTATGCGCCTTACGACCTCCATTTTTGCTAAATTGTTCTTATCTAGTGTTGCTTTGTAGAGTTGAAGAGCAGAAAATATCTGAAATCAAAAGTGGGCTTCATGAAGCAGAAGCATTGGTATTGTATAAGTTGTTTTCTAGTTGCAATACTTCTATATCAACGTTAATCAATAAGTCAACCCTTTGCAAGTTGTGCTTACAAGTATCAATTATGTTTTGAATATAACCAGATCCGGAAAATGGACCTAGAGCCAAGAACTTTACAGCCGAACACGAAGGCTATGGTCGTTGCCAAAGCTTAGAGAGTATAAGAATGACCTCAACAACCTGAAATCCAAGGTCAAAAGACTCTCTTCTACTGATAGCCAAGCTGCTCGAGATGCGTTGCTGGAATCTGGTGTGGCAGATGCACTGATGGTAAGTGCTATATTGTTTTTTTTTGCTTATCTTACTAATAGCCAAGCACAACTATTGTAGACATTCTTTTCATGGTTTGATAATTGTTATGTGTTATCATGTTTTCTTTTCAGCTTTTTTGCTCTTTGTCTTGGTCTATTAACTATCCGTCTACAGGTCTGTAATATTGCAGCCTTGCAGGAGTACGCACTTCTTCAGCCAAATGTTAGCTGGCCCTTGGGTTTGCCAATGGGAGCCTAACCTGGTCCGCAGATGCCTTACTTACCCCATCTCAGAAACAATTCTCTTGAAGAAGATGCTTAGTTTTGTTATATCATGATATGAGATTTTGGCATCTCTAGGTTCGATATTACTGTAGTGTTGGTGCTATCACCATTCTTATGTGTTTATTAGTATTCCCTATATTCTGGAGTTTTTATCCCGCATTGTATGCATTTGCCTTTACAGTGTACACTCCCAGGTTCCAAATCATATTGTCTATATCAACGAAAACTTATATGTTACTGGATGAAATGAAAATTTGTTCTTAGTTGTTACTTATAGTGAAAATTAGATAAGTAATAAACCAATAGACCAGAGAAAACTCGATCACTTGTACCCAATCATCGAATCTGAATGATCAAAACTGCACTTACATTATGCTACACCTACATGGCTACATCCATTTTGAATCACCACTCCATTGAGTCCGGTGTTGCAGCACTTACAGCAATGGTGCCTTAATGGCTGAACTGCTAAAGTTTTGGAAACATATGTTACTACACTAAATGTTGTGTTTCATGTGCTTTATGTTATACTTGTTTTCATACACTATGATCTTGCCCTTTAGTCTACCCCCTTAATAAGTTCTGAATTGCTTCTGACTTGCCACTACTACTAATTATGTTGTTCAAATTCACAATTTACAGAGGAACGAGATCGAAGGATATTGCAATTTGCACGAACAATTCACAATTACAGCAGCAACAACATTATTAGAAAAAAATAGGAGTATTGATACTATCATTTGTGTCATTCAGTTTGCGTACTTTGTCAGATACTATATTAAGCGTAATAAAATGAGTATTTATATATACTATTGTTTTTGTATCGATTAAAAATGAAAAAATGCAAAAAAAAATTTTTTTTTTATAATTTGGGACCCATCAACTGATTCGGTTTTGGGTGAAAACCGGATCAGTTAACCCATTTTGACCGGTTCTTGTTCAATAATCGAAAACTATGATCCGTCTCAAATCTTTAGTAAGTAGCACTAATAATCAAAACTCTTATTTTTCTTGCATTTAATTTGCTAATCTAATTTGGCTCTATTAGCACTAAAAAATAAAAGGTTCAAATTATTTAGAGAAGATACCACCCATACTTGAGATTTTTACGCAATAATCTAGAAGTGAGTTTTTTGGAAAAATATGTAAAAGTTTGTTCATTAATGTAAAATTTTCCAATAAATAAGATGAATAGAATGACATAATATGAGAGTTTTTTGGAAAAATATGTAAGAGTTTAATCATTAATGTAAAATTTTCCAATAAATAAGATGAATAGAATGACATAATATGCTTTGTAAAACCTAAAAAGGAGAAGAAAATAAAACAAAATTAAAGTGTTGTATATAAAGAAGCAAAACAAAAAGGAAAGGAAAACCGAATAGGACATTATTGCCATTTGCCAAGAAAAGAAGGTTAGAAGCAAAATAAAAAAATGGAAAGTAAAAACGTATAAGGAATCATTGCCAAGAAAAAAAGGTTAGAATATAAAGTAAAAGGAGAGAAAATTTAGATACAAAATGTAATACCCGTCATGATTGCTATAAAGGGATTTAGCAGGCTACTCATTCCAATAAGATGCATCTTTCTTTTAGGGAGCTTAATTCCATAGTTACTCCACAGTTAAGCGTGCTTGGCTGGGAGTAGTCTTGGGATGGGTGACCTCCTGAGAAGTTTCTCGGGGTGCGCATGAATGAGGACAAAATTCGCCGGAAGAACTTGTGTTAGTTATTGAGGACAGTTGTTGGCCCTGGATGCGCATTGGTGACGATATACTCGACTCCGTATGGGTCAGGTGTTACAAATACTGTAACACTCCGTCCTTTTTATAAAAACAATATAATCAAAATAGAACGTTTTATTAAAGAAATGGCGATAGCGGAATCGCCTAACGGAAATGTCACTCAAAACAAAGGTTAAATTAAACTAAACAAAGATAAAACCCAATAAATATAATCCAAAAAATATCCATAAAGAGGCAAAACAACCTCATGAAACTAATGTAGTAAATATATATAAAATAAAATGTCTCAAAAATCCTAATTAGCCTTTCTCTCAATGCCCATATAACACGAAATAATCACCTGCAAAATATATCGACAAACATCCACAATCACTGGGGAGTAACTAACAACTCTCTCAGCCCAATTAGGATCCATATAAGAGTTATAAAACTTTTAACAATCAAGTCATACACAATATCTCAGAAATACACTTTAAATAATCAAATAAACAAATAGATAAATAAATACAACAGAAACAATATAATACAACATGCTATCCACAAAAAGGGTAAAGTTATAACAGAATGATTAAACAAATAAATATACATATGATCCACTCAAAGATCAACATAATAAACCTTCATGTCTAAATGAAATAATAATAAGAACGATATAAATGGCAATGGTAACACTAGTAGAAAAAAGTTGATTTGCGTCACCTGAATTGCATCGCACAACAGGTAGAACGACGCAGAAGCATCATTTGCGTCGAACATTCATGACGTCCGACGCAAATCATGATTTATTTGCGTCGGATGTGTCCCGCATTCCATGCAAAAAATTCATATGCGTCGGACCCGGTCAATGTTCGACGCAAATCATGAAAGATAAGTTTTTGCGTATCCTACGTTTTGCGTCGGACCTTAGTGTCCATGCGACGCAGATAGAATGAGGGTACAATGTGCGTCGGACCTTATGGCCCATGCTACGCACATAGCCCGCTTCCTTTCATTTTCTTAATTAAGTCCGCTTTTTTAAACTGGCTATGTGCGTCGGACCTTATGGCCCATGCGACGCACATAGCCCGCTTCCTTTCATTTTCTTTTAAACCCTACCACAATGAGCAAAGGAGATAAGCACAAGCCGTCATTAAGTCTCGTCCTTCTCTCTCTCTCTCTTTCTCATACGTACCAGTTACCACTTCTCCTCTTTCTTCATTAACACAGTTCATCATCACACTGCATCAACAAAAAAAAAAGGTCGAGAATTGAAGTTCCCCAAATCGACTTCATCAAGAAATGTCGAGAATTTCCAGAAATTGAAGTCGAGAATTTCCCCAAATAGACTTCATCAAGAAAGGTCGAGAATTGAAGAGGTTTATGACAATTGAAGAAGAACGAGAAGTTCGAACAAAATGACAGAAAATTTGGTGATTTAGATCTGATTTTTTTTTTGAGGTTTAAATTTTTAATTTCGTTTTTTAATTTTTTAATTTTTTGCACAGATGTTGGGTACATTTTTTTATTTCATTCTGTTTTGTATTTATTCATGTCTTTCATTTGATTCTCCATTTCTATTTTCACTTGTATTTAATCTCATTTCTATTTTCTTGATTGATTTTTTTCTTCATTTTTTTTCGACATTTTGTTGATTGATTATCATCGATCAGATAATTTACATGAGTTCGATTTTTTTTTCCTGTAAAAATGTGGATTTGATGATATATTAATGTCGGAACGTAGAGGATTAGATCTATGTGATTATGTGAATTTTTCGTTGATCGAATTATAGATCAGATGTGATTTTATAACGCTGTCAGTTTCGTGAACAGAAGCCAGTGAGTTATTGGATGGTTTAGTATGGTGAATTGACTTTCTTTTTTTTTTTTTAATTAAAAATGACCAATTTGCATCGAATGTAGCGCTCTATTCAACGCAAATCCTACTTTTTTTTTTAATATAAATGACTCATATGCGTCGCACATACCTCTTAATGCGACGCAAATGACAGATGTAGATGTGGTTTTTTGGTGCTGGCGAGGCGTCTTCTGCGTTGGACTTTGCGTTGCATCCGACGCAAATAGCTTAAAATATGCGTCGTGTCCTAGTCCGACACATATCCAGTCTCTCTCATCTGCGACGAAACTTGTGCCGTCGGACCCATGTCCGACGAAAATGGGCGCCTCGCATCCGACGCAAATCGTCGATTCTGAACTAGTGTAACGCTTCCAAAAATAATATTCTTAACACATTTGAGGAGGAACTGAACGTAAGTGGATCGCAACCCACTGTTTCTATTTGGTTATAGTATTAGGACCCTGCTAGTGTTCGCCTATGTCTAGTATGGCCATACCCTGATGCGAGATAGCACCCTGCTCAGTACTTCCCGACCTCTCAGACGACAACTAATAACCAAGACGGACGCACACACCCTGCTTAGTATGTAAGTATAAACTGTGTACCCTGCTCAGTACACAGTGACTGTTCATTCCTAGGAGACTGTGCTATCTCACTAGTCATCATCCTCAAACAAAAATAAATAAAATAATGTTATTTCATCGTCTGCAAAATGCCCTTCAAGGTCTTACATAAAACTGCAAGAATCTAGGGTATTAACCCATCAATTCCAAACTGCAAGAATTTAGGGCCTCAACCAATAAATTCCCATTTACATCAAACTACAGGAATTTTAGGGACTCAACCCATCAATTCCAAACTGTAAGAATTTTAGGGAATCAACCCATCAATTCCAATCACATCAAACAACTTCACAATCTTCTCAAAAATAATAGTAATATCATTGTTAATTTTACCTTCAAAAAACATAGTCTAACTCCTCAAGAAACTAGAAAATAATATGCTTACTTAAACAAAACACAAATATGATAGAATCTCAATGCAATACATGCCAAACACCAAAACTCAATACTTCTCATGCATATAGTACATTCCATACCAAAACCCAAAACAAAATCAAGAGTAAACTAAGTTGCCACTAACACACCAATAAAATAGAAATAAAAACAACCAACATATGAAACTAACAAAACCCAGTAAGAAACAAAACGTAATTCATGCACACAACCACATACTAATCACCACCCTACACTCTCCACTCTTGTTAATTCACATGTAGTCATCACCAACCTTCACATACACAAGCAACAATAACTTACAGCATCAAAGCTGTTGACAACCATGTTTATGAAGCAACGCCCAACATAATTTTCAGCAGAACAACAACTTATAGTTATTCAACACCAAAAACAACATTTCCACCACTACACATGCTATGATCTTCACTAAAATCATGCTTTAAACATAGTTATCAAAAATAATAAAACCATGATACTAATTTACATGAATTCCCACTTACTTAAACATGGTTTAAAATGATAAAAATACAACAATTAAAACAGCATTTTACACAACACCAACCACTCATATAAATGCATACAATCCAGAATAACATTAATAATATGAAACATTACCCACCCTAACATGATACTAAAACCCAACTGTTACAAACAATTATAATTCCTATACTAATCTTAATCGATCTAGGAACGCTATTAGTTACCTTTGAAGACCTCCAATTGTTCTTCTTCTTGAACATTATAAATTCCATTGCATGTTGTTCTGTTTCGAACCCAATTTCGGGCAACTGAAAACTCGGATTCAAAACCGTTCAAGTCAAAGTGAAGGTCCAGATGTCCTCAACAGGCGGTCCAAATTTTGGGACGACCCAACGGTTATATCTCAGGCAATGGTCATTTTCGTGAAGGTGTGATAGGAAAAATCGGGTGACTGTACTCGTCTGATTGAAACGGAAACTGCATTCGCGTCTTTCCTTTTCTTAAAAAACAAATTATACCACGAGCAAGATCTTTCCGAGTAGATGGACTTTGACTACTCACACGTCCAAATCCGATAAGAAACGAAGGAGATATGGGGCAAACAAGATGGGTGTGCAAAAATGGACGAAAACGCGAAAAGAGAATAAAATGATGGGTGTTACCAACACTTATTGGGGGGTTACATGGGAGTTACAAGGAGACCAAAAGCCACTCTTCCCACTTCATAAAATCTGATTTTTGGACAATAACTTAGGAAATTAAACCTCAAGGTTAAAAAGTCACTACAACGGTCCAAACGTGCTAAAATCGATAAAATAAAATAAAAACGTAGCTCAAACGTGCAAATTTAAATACCATAAAATATATAATTACTAACCAAATAAATTATATAAATATAAAATTTAAAAATTTTTAAAACAAATAATATAAGACATAATATTTTTAAGAAGTAAAATATTCTAATTTTTAACGGAAAATAATAATTAAGGAAAAATAACTCGAAGAAATAATGAGCGAAAATTCGTGGTGTTACAATCACTCCCCCTTAAGCAAGTGTCGTCCTCGAAACTTGAAGCGATAAGAAAGATGCTATACGACGACGACGCGCCGCTTAGTTACAGCCATCCAAGTAACGCCTTGGAGGAATTCTACAAAAACGAAAACGTTAGTCACTTGAAATAACTAACTAACACATACGAAAAACATATAGCACATCAGTTAACAAAAATGCATCCCAAGGCTTTCTTCCTACCCAAGTAACTCTCACTAAGCACTTTTCTTGAAACCTAAGAAACTAATAATCCTTGATGCAACAACTACACATTTCTCATGGAATATGTAGCAACTCAATGAGAGTTTTTGGATCATTTGCTCTAATACCAACTGTAACACTCCGTCCTTTTTATAAACACAATATAATCAAACTAGAACGTTTTATTAAAGAAATGGCGATAGCGGAAATATCGCCTGGCGGAAATGTCACTCTAAACAAAGGTTAAATTAAACTAAATAAAAATAAAACCCAATTGATATAGTCCAAAATATCCATAAAGAGGCAAAACAACCTCATAAACCCAATGTAGTAAATATATATAAAATAAAATGTCTCAAAAATCCTAATTAGCTTTTCTCTCAATGCCCATATAACACGAAATAATCACCTGCAAAATATATCAACAAACATCCACAATTAGTGGGCAGTAACTAACAGCTCTCCCAGCCCAATTAGGATCCATATAAAAGTTATAAAAGTTATAAAAGTTTTAACAATCAAGTCATACACAATATCTCAGAAATACACTTTAAATAATCAAATAAACAAATAAATAAATAAATACAACAGAAACAATATAATACAACATGCTATCCACAAATAGGGTAAAGTTATAACAGAATGATTAAACAAATAAATATACATATGATCAACTCAAAGATCAACATAATAAACCTTCATGTCTAAATAAAATAATAATAAGAACGATATAATTGGCAATGGTACGGTAACGCTTCCAAAAATAATCTTCTTAACACATTTGAGGAGGAACTGAACGTAAGTAGATTGCAACCCACTGTTCCTATATGGTTATAGTATTAGGACCCCGCTCGCCTATGTCTAGTATGGCCATACCCTGATGCGAGATAGCACCCTGCTCAGTACTTCCCGACCTCTCAGACGACAACTAATAACCAAGACGGACGCACACACCCTGCTTAGTATGTAAGTATAAACTGTGTACCCTGCTCAGTACACAGTGACTGTTCATTCCTAGGAGACTGTACTGTCTCACTAGTCATCATCCTCAAACAAAATAAAATAAAATAATATTATTTCATCGTCTGCAAAATGCCCTTCAAGGTCTTACATAAAACTGCAAGAATCTAGGGTATTAACCCATCAATTCCAAACTGCAAGAATTTAGGGCCTCAACCGATAAATTCCCATTTACATCAAACTACAGGAATTTTAGGGACTCAACCCATCAATTCCAAACTGTAAGAATTTTAGGGAATCAACCCATCAATTCCAATCACATCAAACAACTTCACAATCTTCTCAAAAATAATAGTAATATCATTGTTAATTTTACCTTCAAAAAACATAGTCTAACTCCTCAAGAAACTAGAAAATAATATGCTTACTTAAACAAAACACAAATATGATAGAATCTCAATGCAATACATGCCAAACACCAAAACTCAATACTTCTCATGCATATAGTACATTCCATACCAAAACCCAAAACAAAATCAAGAGTAAACTAAGTTGCCACTAACACACCAATAAAATAGAAATAAAAACAACCAACATATGAAACTAACAAAACCCAGTAAGAAACAAAACGTAATTCATGCACACAGCCACATACTAATCACCACCCTACACTCTCCACTCTTGTTAATTCACATGTAGTCATCACCAACCTTCACATACACAAGCAACAATAACTTACAGCATCAAAGCTGTTGACAACCATGTTTATGAAGCAACGCCCAGCATAATTTTGAGCAGAACAACAACTTATAGTTATTCAACACCAAAAACAACATTTCCACCACTACACATGCTATGATCTTCACTAAAATCATGCTTTAAACATAGTTATCAAAAATAATAAAACCATGATACTAATTTACATGAATTCCCACTTACTTAAACATGATTTAAAATGATAAAAATACAACAATTAAAACAACAATTTACACAACACCAACCACTCATATAAATGCATACAATCCAGAATAACATTAATAATATGAAACTCTACCCACCCTAAGATGATACTAAAACCCAACTATTACAAACAATTATAATTCCTAAACTAATCTTAATCGATCTAGGAACGCTATTAGTTACCTTTGAAGACCTCCAATTGCTTGCATTCTTCTTCTGGAACATTATAAATTCCATTACATGTTGTTCTGTTTCGAACCTAATTTTGGGCAACTGAAAACTCAGATTCAAAACCTTTCTGGTCGAAGTGAAGGCCTAGATGTCCTCAACATGCGGTCCAAATTTTGGGACGATCCAACGGTTATATCTCAGGCAATGGTCATTTTCGTGATGGTGTGACAAGAAAAATCTGGTGACTGTATTCGTCTGATTGAAACGGAAACTGCAGTCGCGTATTTCCTTTTCTTGAAAAACACCACGAGCAAGATCTTTTCGAGTAGATGGATTTTGACTAATCACACGTCCAAATCCGATAAGAAACGAAGGAGATATGGGGCAAACAAGATGGGTGTGCAAAAATGGACGAAAATGCGAAAAGATAATAAAATAATGGGGGTTACCAAGGGTGATAAACAAGGATTAAAGGAGCACTTATTGGGGGGGGGGGGTTACATGGGAGTTACAAGGAGACCAAAAGTCACTCTTCCCACTTCATAAAATCTGATTTTTGGACAACAACTTAGGAACTTAAACCTCAAGGTTTTTTTTTTGAGGTGAAACCTCAAGGTTAAAAGGTCACTGCAACGGTCCAAACGCGCTCATTATTAAGAAGTAAAATATTCTAATTTTTAACGGAAAATAATAATTAAGGAAAAATAACTCGAAGAAATAACGAGCGAAAATCCGTGGTGTTACACAAAAACCCGCGTCGATTGTGAAAAGTCAAAGGCACTTGATGCGTCCCGTGACAACACATGTAAAAAGGCCTAGATTTTCACATTTGGTCCCCTTCAGAGTCAGGGCCCTTGGCGGTTGCCCCTCTTGCTAGTCGCCAGGGTCGAACCTGCTTCGTTCTAGCTGACTTTTGATCCTTTGATGAACCCCTCTTGCTAGTTGCCAAGGTCGAACCTGCTTCGTTCTAGCCGATTTTTGATCCTTTCCTGAAATCTATCCTTTAAAATCCGAAATCAACTATCTTAACAAATAAAAAATTGCTTTTCGAAATATCCTTTAAAAATTAATTATCAAGAATAATTAATATTAAAATGTCAAAAAATCAGTTAATTATCAGGAATAATTAAGTGGGCTTTAAAATTAGGCTTGGATTTAATAAATAGACTTTATGTTTTCGAAACTCTTTTGGGCTTAGCTTATTCGATTGTTGTTCCTTTCGATTGGATCAATTAGGATGACGGTATGTTTCATCATTGGGTACTCAATGGGGAGACATGATTTTGTGTCTACAAGGTTGTAAGTGTAATAAAAAATATTAGAATTGACCCTCCAGATTTATGCCTTTGTTGGCTGGGTCTTAAATAACGATCTACAGAAGGAGCAATAATCTTGAAGCTTGAATGGAGATTGAAGGGAATCTGAAGGTTTTTTATTATATTTTTCAAGTGTTAGAATGAGTTTTTTAGGCGTGTTTGCATATGAAATTCGTGTGTTAGTTAGTATGAAAGTGGTGTCCCGAAATTGAATGGAAGAAGGTCTATTTATAAAGAAGCAGAAAAAAGGATAAGACTCGCGTTATCGCAGATGCGCAGCACACACCGGCTTCTGCGTTTCTGCTTTTCGCTGAATGTCTCGATGTTCTGCTTGTGCATCCAGGTGTGCGGAATGCATTAGGCTCCGCGTAACGCAACTGCACATCTTACCGAGATTTATTTGTTATCCAAAATTAAAACATTCTTTCTATTTTTGATTACTTATTATCATTAGAATTCGGAAATCATTATCCATAGGATAAAATCAGATTTTTCATAACGTCGTTTAGTTCCCAAAATAAATATTGAAAATACAATCAATTTTCAGGAATAATTTATTGGGGTAAGGATGTAATACCCCAAAATTTTAAGTCAATTATTTAATACTACTTTTGTTTATTAAATAGGTAAAATGGAAACTAATAATCCCACCTTTGCCACTTCTGCTAGAAACAATCCTACCTCTTCGAAATCTGGAAACAATCCCACCTTTAACCCCCATCTTCTCAAAACAAGCCTTTTTACCTCCAACCTGTTTAACAGGTTATATTTTTATTTTTTGTCCTTTAATCTCTCTCTTCCCATCTTACATCCTTCTTTCATGGAAATGATAAGTCATATTTATATATAGTTAAAAGGTGCATTTAGGTTGTATTTTAGAGCATTTAGATTCATATTTAGGCTCATTATTGCATCGTATTCTTAAGTTATGTTATTCTACTCCTATTCGGTATGTTTTCTTGTTTTTGATGAATTTCAGGTAATGAGAACGTATTTGGAGTATATTTAGCTGAGCTTGAGGATTAGGAGCACTTGGAAATAAGCTACGATGCATAAGGATAGTATGGATATGTCTTAGTACGAGTTTGAGCGAAAACAAAGCGGAAAATCATTAGAAGAAATGTGAAAAAAGAGTCATGTATACTCTTCTTATCATAACTTTTGATGTGCTTCTTAGAATCAAGAAATTTCAGTTGGGTTGGAAACTAGAGTTGAAGGGCTTTCCAACGATAGGTCACACGCCCCAAATGCATTTCTAGTTTGAGAGATACAGCCTTCGTAATTTGATGTAAAATCGCAGTTTTCCCGCCCGGTCGACCGCGCGAAATGAAATTTTCAGAGGATGCAAGGCATGTTAGCCCTGTCAACCGGGCGAGAAAGGAGCCAAAATCGCTTGCGCGCCCGACCGGGCGGGCTCGCTCGGACGACCGGGCGGATTTGCTGTTCTGTCGTAGCTCCTCAATCACCGTCGCCCGACCGGGCGGATTTCGCCCGGTCGACCGGGCGGTTTCTCGAGACGGGTTTATTTGCCTTTTTTTAGCCGGTTTTGTAAAAACTATAAATAGGTCTTCTCTCTCTCCCCAAGGGGTTTTTTCCCCTTTTCTCACGTTATATTTTTCATTTTTAGGTTTTAGTTAGTTTTCTTCTTCTCTTCTCTCTAGCTTTGTAGGAGTAAACCCTAGTTTTTCTTGTTCTTGATTTTTCATGAGTTATATTATTTCCTTCTCTTTATTTCATTGTTTTCTTTAATTATGTTTTTCTTTGTAGATTTAGATTTTATTATTTATTTCATGATAGAGTAGTTTTTATTTCTAGGGTTTGGGAATCCATGTTTATATGTTATAATTCTTGATGGATGTTTATTGATGGTTTCATTAGTCATTGTTATTTCTAATTGATTAGTGTTTTCATTGTTAATCTTGCAATCTGATCAATTGTCTGATTAAATATTGCTAATGAAAAGTCATAGATCGAGAGATAGTACTTTTTAGAGGCTTGCCTACAATTAGCAAATCTGATTATGTTGAGCGATCATACTAGCATATGTTGATTTGAGAGCGTTAAGACCCGACCGTAGGATTAACCTGTGGTCTAGATATCTGATTAATTGAACCATTGATGATATTTTGATAGATTATAAGTATAAACTTGGTGAACCATCGCCCTAGATCTTTTTAGTTTGATTTTCATATTTTTATTAGTTTAGAGTTAATTCAAGTATTCCTGATCTTGTTTAGTTTCTCTATACCTTATAAGCTAGATTAAAACATCCATCTCTCTGTGGATTCGACCCTACTTACCCTACTACATTGTTAGAAGGTTTTGCAGGAATTATTTTTGACAGGTGTACGATAGCCTACCAAATTTTGGCGCCGTTGCCGGGGAGACGGTATAGTTTTATTTAGTTTTTATTATTGGTGAGACTAAACTGTATATATTTATTTATTTTTATTTATTTTTTTTTTCCTTTTGTGAATTTTTTTTTTTTTAATAACTTTTCTGTATCATGGAGTCATGCTATTTTGATGATGGGGATAATTCTTTTGCTAGGCAACATAGTAATAATTCTTGGGATTCTCATGTTTACAGTTTTGATGCATCATATCAAAATCCTCCCAATTTTTGCATGAGTTCTCCTGAAGTACCTCATATGTTTTGTGACCCCCATGTACATGCTAGTAATTCTAGAGCATTTTTTTTCTTTTCCTCAGTATGAGAATGAAGCGTTTTGGAAATACTATCATAGGCTTGGTGATTATATTGGTCCTAATCATGGAATTGAACTGTGGGATATGTGCCTAGTGATTTATGTGGGGTTAACTGAAGAAACTAGGATGGTGGTAGAATCTATGTCTAATGGGGAATTTCTATTCCGATCACCTAATTATTGTTGGGATTTAATTGTGTGGTTGGCTAGGGATACTTATGAGTGGGAGATGTCTTCATCTGCTCTTTCACCCCAAACTTACATGACGCCAACCCCTTATTGTTCAAATTGTCAGTCTACTTCACATGATTTTTCTTCGTGTGATGTGACTTTAGTTTATGGTTTTAACCCCTCTTCCCAATATGAATGTCAATCTGCTCAAAATTCTAGCCCCAAACCGTTTATTTATGATGATGAGGAGGGTTGGATAATAAATGAGAGCTATCGGGATGATGAAAAGATTGAGAGAAAGACCAATGTGATGGATGTTTTGCAGGAGGAAGAAACCATGGTTGAAATTTCTTCTTTGGAGGGAAGTCAAGTTGAGAGTGAGGTGATTTATGAGTCTTTATCGGTACCACCTATTGTTTTTGAGTCTCATGTTCCTTTCTCTCAAAAACTTGACCTTATTCCTTCTTCTCCTATATTATATCCTCCATCGTTCCTTCTTTCTCCCCTTTTGAATGGCTCTCATGATATTGTAAATGATGTACAATTAGTTTCTTTTCCTTCTTTTGAGTCATGTAAAAAGACTAACAATTTTTCTTTTTCTTCTTCTTGTAAATATAATTTTTCCTTTGATTTTTCTTTTTGTAGTTTTAGTATTTTTTTAGTACTAATTTTTTTCATTTTTCCTTTCCACTCTTATATAATATGCTCTGAGATGTTTGCAGGAACATATGATAAGCTTCTTAGAGCATTGAACTATTATGAGTGATCTACTAGTCTTAAACGGTCATGCAAGACCTTAAATCAGCGCTTATCGGAAGGCAACCCGACTTTGTTCAAATTTTTTTTTTAGTTTGACTAACTTTGCTAATGTGTGATGAAGTCTTTTGCTAGGTACAAGCATAGCCAATTTTTTTTGGCTAAGTTCACTGCCTCATTACAACTATCGATTGTGGTGGAGGTGTCGATGCTTTTTGACACTCCCTTTGATTACCCACCCTTTTTGTAAGTTGTACCTCTCCCTCATTTAATTCCTCTTCGTTCACATTGAGGACAATGTGTCATTCAACTTGGGGGAGGATGTTTGTCATCATTACTTAGCGCATGTTAGTTGCATTTAGAGTAGTTTTTTCATTGCTTTCATAGGATGTTGCACGGTTTGTACCGCTCACTAGGAGTGGGAGTTTACGTGTAACCAAAAATATTGTACTGCTTTCTTAGTTGCATTAGCATATTTCATTTCATATTAGACTTCATCTCATTTTAGTTGCATCTATAGGACTATTGTTGGCACTCTTTGAGAACTTTGATGATATTTTACTACATTTCCTAAGCGTCATTCATCTTGAGCATGATACTTTATAGCACGATTGTTTCGCAATTAATTGTTTGTGGTAAGATTGATTGATCTCTCACTGGTTCGTTTTAACTTTATTGTGCAGACACCTTAAACTAAGTGAGCTTATGTGCCTATAAACTGACGTATCTGTGTCAGTTATGTTCTTTCATGTGTGATTAGTTCCTTAGTTGTCGCATTGATCTTGATTTTGACTTGGTACTCTTTGATATTTGATAGTGCATACATTTTGATATGATTGAGGCATTTTATTTCATGATCTTAGCTCCAGAGTTACTCTTGTTTTCATATTATCCTTCCTCTAGCCCCGCTGAGCCTTTTTGACTATGTTTGATTGCTACCTACATTAGAAACCATTGGCCTCATTTGATATTTGTCCTAAGCCTAGCTTGGGGGAGCTAGTATTAGTTTTGGTTTGGTTTGTATTGAATTGAAATGCTCTATTTGTGGTTTAGAAGGATGGAAAAGTATGTTTAGTGAGCTTTGAAATTGAATTGTAAGTTCGAGAAAAAAAAAAGTGAAAAATGAAATGAAAAAGAAGTGAAAAAAAGTCGTGAATAAAGTGAAATAAAAAGGGTTATGATTGAATTTCTTGAGTGAATAAGGTTGTTGATTATATTTGGAGATTGTTGGTTGTTGCGTGGAGTTGTTGTGATCTTTCTTGGTCATGTTTTCAATTATATGATGCTCCCCCTTCTTGGTTTTTCCACCACAATTCCCAAATTATTCCATACCTTTAACCTCTGCCCCATTACAGCCCTTAAAAGTCCTCTTGATCATTGTGTATTGTATTGTTGAGTGTTAAGTGAGTCAAAAAGTCAAAGTTAAAGAGTATTTGCTTCATCTGAGTCGACTTGATTAGGTTGAGTGTCATCGTTTATCCTTTAAACACATGAGAGATTTGAGCGCACATGACTATAGTGAGGTCCATCAGGTTTGGTTAAACCCAGCTTGGGAGAGATGGTATGTGGTATGATTGGAGAGTTGATTGTGATACATGACATGCTATGCGGCTTTGTTCGAGATTGTTTCGATGCTTGGTTTGTGTAGTGATTATATCTCTTGTGTTTTCAGTTGAGTGTTTAGCCCTGTTGTAGTCCTATATTGTAGGTCGTCTTTCTTTTCCAATGTTTATGTCTTATTGCTTGGGGACAAGCAATGGTTTAGCTTGGGGGAGTTTGATAAGTCATATTTATATATAGTTAAAAGGTGCATTTAGGTTGTATTTTAGAGCATTTAGATTCATATTTAGGCTCATTATTGCATCGTATTCTTAAGTTATGTTATTCTACTCCTATTCGGTATGTTTTCTTGTTTTTGATGAATTTCAGGTAATGAGAACGTATTTAGAGTATATTTAGCTGAGCTTGAGGATTAGGAACACTTGGAAATAAGATACGATGCATAAGGATAGTATGGATATGTCTTAGTACGAGTTTGAGCGAAAACAAAGCGGAAAATCAATAGAAGAAATGTGAAAAAAGAGTCATGTATACTCTTCTGATCATAACATTTGATGTGCTTCTTAGAATCAAGAAATTCCAGTTGGGTAAATAGACTTCTGTTTTGAGAGATACAGCCTTCGCAAGTTGACGCAAAATCGCAGTTTTCCCACCCGGTCGACCGGGCGGTTTCGCCCGACCGGGCGAAATGAAATTTTCACAAGATGCAAGGCATGTTAGCCCGGTCAACCGGGCTAGAAAGGAGCCAAAATAGCTTGCGCGCCCGACCGGGCGGATTTGCTGTTCAGTCGTAGCTCCTCAATCACCGTCGCCCGACCGGGCGGTTTCTCGAGACGGGTTTATTTGCCTTTTTTTTTAGCCGGTTTTGTAAAAACTATAAATAGGTCTTCTCTCTCTCCCCAAGGGGATTTTTTCCCCTTTTCTGACGTTATATTTTTCATTCTTAGGTTTTAGTTTAGTTTTCTTCTTCTCTTCTCTTTAGCTTTGTAGGAGTAAACCCTAGTTTTTCTTGTTCTTGATTTTTCACGAGTTATATTATTTCCTTCTCTTTATTTCATTGTTTTCTTTAATTATGTTTTTCTTTGTAGATTTAGATTTTATTATTTATTTCATGATAGAGTAGTTTTTATTTCTAGGGTTTGGGAATCCATGTTTATATGTTATAATGCTTGATGGATGTTAATTGATGGTTTCATTAGTCATTGTTATTTCTAATTGATTAGTGTTTTCATTGTTAATCTTGCAATCTGATCAATTGTCTGATTAAATATTGCTAATGAAAAGTCATAGATTGAGAGATAGTACTTTTTAGAGGCTTGCCTACAATTAGCAAATCTGATTATGTTGAGCGATCATACTAGCATATGTTGATTTGAGAGCGTTAAGACCCGACCGTAGGATTAACCTGTGCTCTAGATATCTGATTAATTGAACCATTGATGATATTTTGATAGATTATAAGTATAAACTTGGTGAACCATTGCCCTAGATCTTTTTAGTTTGATTTTCATATTTTTATTAGTTTAGAGTTAATTCAAGTATTTCTGATCTTGTTTAGTTTCTCTATACCTTATAAGCTAGATTAAAACATCCATCTCTCTGTGGATTCGACCCTACTTACCCTACTACATTGTTAGAAGGTTTTGCAGGAATTATTTTTGACAGGTGTACGACAGCCTATCAGGCAGCCCCTCCATCACCACCATGGGCACCACCTCATCACCACC
This sequence comes from Beta lomatogona, assembly GCA_947646795.1. Classification (NCBI taxonomy): domain Eukaryota; kingdom Viridiplantae; phylum Streptophyta; class Magnoliopsida; order Caryophyllales; family Amaranthaceae; genus Beta; species Beta lomatogona. Next base: position 322,824 of record CANSNZ010000003.1, read on the forward strand.
CCTAAACCGACCACCACCCCCACCCCCTCACCTGACCACACCCCACCCTCTCTCTTGACCACCCCCACCCTTAAACCGACCTCCAACCAATGAAAACCTGACCACCTCCACCCCCTCTCACCTGACTACCCCTGAAGAAGAAACCCACCCCACCACCACTAAACCGGAACAACATTTTAATTCCCCCTGTTTCTCGTGTCTTCCTCCCAGAACCCGAACTCCCTCAAAACCCTTTCTCTCTCTTCGATCTTCCTTTCCTCCAATGAAAAACCCAAAACCCCTTTCACAGTCCTCCCCGCAGCTCTTTCTCCTCCCTTTCTTCCTCTTGCCTTCGCAGCTACTCGAACCAGTCCTCCATTTTATTTTCTTTCTTTCTGCTCGTCGGAGATTCCCTTGTGCCGCTCGCGCATCCTTGGTGTTGCTGCAGTTGTTTGTCGGGCTGCAGCATCATTTATCTCTCTCCTCTTAGAGGTGCTACCGCCGCTATTCTTATTTGCGCTGCCGCGCTGCTTCTGCCGTGAACCGCGTGGCACCACTGCTATTGTTGGTGTGCTGCCGCTGCTTGTCTGCGACGCGGTGTCTCTGGTGGTTGTTCTGGCAGGGTAGTGGGTTGCTCAGGCAGGGGTGGAGGTTGCTCCGGCAAGGAAGGGGGGTGTTGTTTGTTTGGTATAGGATCGGGGGAGGGGCTGGGTTCAATGGGTTGTTATTTTTTTAATTTTTTTTTAAAAAACAAGCAATTAGAAATTGACATGTGGTGTGGGTGGGGGAGGATTACCTGTTAAAAGGGGGTTAACTTGTTTTTTCCGGTTACTAAATGAAAAAGGCTTGTTGTGAAGATGGGGGTCAAATGTGGGATTGTTTCCAGATTTCGAAGAGGTGGGATTGTTTTCAGCAGAAGTGGCAAATGTGGGATTATTAGTTTTCATTTTTCCTATTAAATAAAGCGACTTTACTTTTTATAAAATAATAAAGGTTAAGACTATTTTTTTTAAATGTGCATTTAACTGGGTTTCTATGTGTAGACACATAATCGTGTATCCCCATTAAAGGGTCCAATAATGAAACATACCGCGGTTTTAGTTGGCACAACCCAACGGAAGAGCAACCCGAAGAGCCAACCCAAAATAAAGTTAAAGTATATTTTGAAATCTTATTCGAAAGCCCAATTAATTATTCATGATAATTAATTGTATTTTAAGCCCACAAAATATTTTGAGTCCATTTAAAATATTTTAAAAACCCAATTGTTTATTTATTATTTTTAATAAATATTCTAATAAATTGAAATCAGAATTTTATTTCGCAAAAGTCAATTTCCGGATTTTAAAGGATAAAAACAATCTTTTAAAACACGTTTAAGGAAAAAGCCTGGCAAATGAGCTGACGCAGGGGGTGCACCTAGCGCGCCACGTGCGCCCAGCGCATTAGCCAAGCTGTGTCAGGCGCGCCAATTTGCGCCTGACACGTGGATATGTGAGTCACACAGAGTCCTGCGCCTAGTGCACCACTCTGTGTGACACACAACCTTTCTTTTTTATCTTTTTAAACACACATACCACGTGCACGTTTTCTATTGGGCTTGCCGCGTCAGGCGCGCCAATGTGTGCCTGACACGTGTATTTGCGCGTGACACGTCATCCTCCGCCTGGCGCGTGAGGCGCACACTCCATTTTTCTATAAATACCCCTTGATTTCCCGAATCAAAGGACGGTTTTTCAATTTTATTTCTCGAGCACTTTAAATTCTCAATACTCACGTACTATATTTCGAACCTCCAAACACATTAATCCTTTTTACAGTCTCGATCATATCGCGCTTATGGCTTCAAGATTGCTCCTCCTGATGGTCGTTACGCTCTTAGGCCTAAACCGCACAGGTATACTCCTGAGGACCCTTGAATAATTCCTTTATTTATATTGTCTTGAAGTTACTAATAATTTGTTGTCATGATGTAGATATTTAATTAAATAATCATATTATTTGTACATTCGAAATTCGTTTCCTCTTATTTTTGTATATAATATTCATGTTACTTTAATTGTCCTATGTATAATTTTTATCACCCACATGTTATTATTGCTAAACAAGACCTAAAGAACTATTCTAACTAATTCAGATAATTTGGACAACCTGCTAGGTACCTTGTAATATTATTGCTTAATAACTTGTCGCTGAAAAAATAGTCTTTTATGTGTTTCCTGAACCAACCTAGACTAATATTTTTAGGGTGTATAAAAATATTACGTGGTTATTCTTTTGCATAATTTATGATATGAATCGATATTTAGTAAAGGCCAGCAATGGGCGAACGTGGTTCACTATGACCATATTCGTACCCTCACCCCCGAACTCAATTTTTGGTTCAATGACCATCTATGGAGTCAAGACGGAGAAATCTACATAGGATAAGTCCCTAAGATGTCCCTATAGTTTTCAATATGTAATTAGGTTTATAAGTTTTCTACTAAAAGACTTGTTGGCGACTTCAAAACGAATTTCAATAAAACCTTAACAATGGGGTAGTCAAATACGCGCTTACACCGCGGTAGCCGAAAATAAAATCACGCCTACACTAACTTATTTCTAAAATACTAATTTTGATAAATGATTTATTGATAATGAAATGTATATTTAAACCACTAATACTTTAACATGTAAGGTTTTTTTTTTGGATCAATAATATTTCTAATGGTCCAAGTTATAAACCCAAACAAGAGTAACTCATGTTCTATAATTAGCCCAACTAAAGTTAATACACAAATCAGAGATTTAGGCCCTGTTCTTTTGGACTTATTTTCAGCAAAAATAAGTAAAAAAAAGTTCAGTTCAGAAAAAATAAGTTCTGTTCAGCAAAAATAAGTAAAAATAAGTTCAGTTCAGAAAAAATAAGTAAAAATAAGTTCAGTTCAGCAAAAATAAGTTCAGTTCAGCCAAAATAAGTTCAGTTCAGCAAAAATAAGTTTAGTCTTGTCTAATGTTGTAATTATTATTTTTGTTTTCAATATTACTATTACTATTGTTATTATTATTATTAATATTATAATTAAAATAAACAATGAATTTGTATTTTTTATTTTTTATTTTTTTATTTATTATTTAGTATTTATTATTTATTAATTATTATTATTATTATTATTTATTATTATTTATTATTTATTATTTATTATTAATTATTTATTATTTATTATTATTATTATTATTATTATTTATTATTATTTATTATTATTTATTACCTATTATTTATTATTTATTATTTATTATTTATTATTTATTATTTATTATTTATTATTTATTATTTATTATTTATTATTTATTATTTATTATTTATTATTTATTATTTATTATTTATTATTTATTATTTATTATTTATTATTTATTATTTATTATTTATTATTTATTATTTATTATTTATTATTTATTATTTATTATTTATTATCTATTATCTATTATCTATTATCTATTATCTATTATCTATTATCTATTATTTATTATCTATTATTTATTATTTATTATTTATTATTTATTATTTATTATTTATTATTTATTATTTATTATTTATTATTTATTATTTATTATTTATTATTTATTATTTATTATTTATTATTTATTATTTATTATTTATTATTTATTATTTATTATTTATTATTTATTATTTATTATTTATTATTTATTATTTATTATTTATTATTTATTATTTATTATTTATTATTTATTATTTATTATTTATTATTTATTATTTATTATTTATTATTTATTATTTATTATTTATTATTTATTATTTATTATTTATTATTTATTATTTATTATTTATTATTTATTATTTATTATTTATTATTTATTATTTATTATTTATTATTTATTATTTATTATTTATTATTTATTATTTATTATTTATTATTTATTATTTATTATTTATTATTTATTATTAATTATTTATTATTTATTATTTATTATTTATTATTAATTATTAATTATTAATTATTAATATTTATTATTATTATTTATTATTTATTATTTATTATTTATTAGTATTTATTTATTTATTATTTATTATTATTTATTATTTATTATTTTTATTTTTATTTTTTATTATTTATTTTTTATTATTTTTATTATTTTTATTATTATTTATTATTTATTATTTATAATTATTAATATTATTTTTTATGATTTATTATTTATTATTTATTATTATTATTATTTATTATTTATTACTATTATTAATTATTATTTTTTTTATTATTATTATTTATTATTTATTATTATTAATATCATTTATTATTATTTTTTATTTATTATTATTTATTATTTGTTATTTATTATTATTATTATTATTTATTATTATTATTATTTATTATTATTATTATTTATTCTTTATTATTTACTATTATAAAATAATAATAATTAGTATTGATAATATTATGTTAATACAGTTTAGTTCAGCAAAAATAAGTTTAGTTCAGCCAAAATAAGTTCAGTTCAGCCAAAATAAGTTCAGTTCAGCAAAAATAAGTAAAAATAATTTCAGTTCAGCAGAAATAAGTAAAAATAAGTTCAGTTCAGCAAAAATAAGTTCAATTCAGCCAAAATAAAATAAGTCCAGTTTAGTTCAGCCAAAATAAGTTCAAAAGAACAGGGCCTTAGACCGAAGCTTGACTTCCCACCCAAATGGAATATCTTTTGAAAATTAAAGGGAAAAAAAGAACCATCTTCTCCCTCTCCCTCTGTTATTTCCGTGAGAAGCCCAAGGAACCCACATGGTTTTAACTTTTGATACCTAAACAAACAACTTTTTCTCACTGATTCACTAAACGCAGAAATACAAACTCCACTGAATTTCTCAACCATCTAGAAATCCTTGAAAAATTCTCGTACCAACAACAACCAAATATGAACTCTTACCATGGTTTCTTGCCGGTAGTTTTACAATCCCATGGATTCTAAAATGGTTTTACCATTTTTAATTAAATAAATTCTTGACTAAGATGGCCATTCTTCTATAAATAAAGGAGAGTTTCTGAAATTTAACATCAAACCAACAACAACCAAATTCATAAATTAATCAAATAATCTAAAGTTTCAATTTTTTCTCTTTGTCTTTCGGCCTTCATAGCAATCACCACAATAGCCACCACTAGGGTGCTCATTTCGGATATACGATCCAAAATTTCGGATCGGGGATATGCAATCCGAAAAAATCGGATATCCTAAAACAAAAAAGTTAATTTTTTTCATAGAAAAAGTCCATAAAATAAGTTTCGGATCATCAGATATTTTGGATATCCGGTCTTAAAAACGGATATTTCGGATCAAGTATCCGAAAAAATCCAAAATATTTGGAAAAATCCACATGTTTCGAATATTCAAAATTTAAAATTTCCGATCCGTATCCGATCTGAAACTTTTCAGATATCCGATCCGAAATATCCGAAACTTTTAAAATCGGATCGGATATCCGATTTATCGGATCGGGTCGGATCACGGATCGGATCAATGCAACTAGGTCGGGTATTTATGCACACTCCTAGCCACCACTGCTCCTCACCGTTCGCCGGCAAGCACCGCCAAGCCTCTGCACCGCCCAGCACCAGCAGCGCGCCACCCCTTTCCCCACCTTTCGCTGCTCCTTTCGTCACATTTCCCCCCGCACCATTTCTCTTTCTTTCGTACCATTTTCTCTCTCCTCCCCGCGAATCCTTTTGCACCGCGCCACTGCCATCTCTCCTGCCGACTACCGCCGCGAACATCCCCGCCCTGCTGACCTATCTCCGCCGCGAACCCAGCTTGTAGTAAGTGTGTGTGTGTGTTTCTTCCTTTGTCCTGCGTGTGAGTGTGTGTGTGTGTTTTGGTAAATTTTGGATGTTTTTGTAATTTATGAATTTGTAACCTGTTATAACTTGTATTCTTAACTTAAAATGATTTACCTAATAATGTTGCCTTTCTAAATCACTTAATACATAGATTTTCAAAGTTAATTTTATGTTATAAGATTATTAGATGTTATAGTTAAGTAATTAAAATTATATAGATTACCAAGTTTTAAGTTACTACATGGTTAACATATAATCTTAGTAACTAGATCACTTAGATAAGTTTCATTGATGACTCTAAGCTTATAATATGATAATATGACTAAATTATGGATAATGCTTTTAAATTTATATCTATGAATTTTCAAGAAACAAGTATAAAATGGATTTCAGTTGTTGGATTATTTTATAGGCATCCATCCCATCAAAATGTTTTTGAAAATCAGGATCCATACAAGCAAGCATAAGACATGTGATAGGCACATAATTATCTACGAGTGTTTGCCTTGTATCCCTTTCGGACTGGCGAGCATTGGCGGAGAGTTCAGCAATAGGACTATCAAGAACACTTTCTTTTCCCTCGGCTCTGAGAACGATTCTTAAATTTCTTTCCCAATCTAGGAAATTCTCAGCATTCAGTTTTTCCTTATCAAGGAAACCGCGTAAGTTAAAGACAGAGTTGTTGTTACTAGACATGATTGCTATAGCACATAATAAAGGAAGAATTCAATCAATTGTTTATCAATGGTAGAAATTAAACAATTTAATAACTACTAAACCCCAGTCAAAATAAATTTCCCCATTGAATAAAGTAATAACCAAGATCGCCTCCCACTATAATCAAACGGAATGTGGCCTTGCCTTTAATTTATAGTGATTGAGGTAAGTAAACAATTTAGAAATTATAACTTCTTATAATTCTAGGTAGACAGGACAACAACTACTTGTTTATTTCCTATCTCTTAGCTTCGAAACCCAAAACTGAATCTTTTGATAGTCTTGTTGAGTTAAACCAAACATTAACATGTAAGTTTCAAAAACCTACCTCACTGTCCCTGGATAAAATGAGCAACACCCTGCTATGGCTGAACCTATTACTCACTATCTAAGGCGTGATAGGTGTTGTTTGGAAAAGCAATTAAACTAAATATAACATGTTGGGGACCTAAGTTTACTATGTTGGTTAATTAAAAGTGAACACATAACATAGATAACCATATATATAAACTTAAGCAAGCATTTACACATGATAAATGCATAAATAAAATATAAGGATAATAAAAGTGATCCTAGTATGGCCCCTAAACCTAGGAAAACTAATCTTCATGAATTCCTTTTTTAAATCCTCATGGATCTCCATCCTTGATTCTCCATGGAATTTTATTTTTGATTGCATAAATAATTTATAATTTAAATTACTGAAATTTAAATTACAAAAATACAAACGATACACAGATCGTATTTAATTTACATTAAATTTAACAATGCTCTGATCGTATTTTCTATTCTAGTTTTGGCCCATACTAGTCCCAAATGCAAAACATAATATCAGACTTAGTGATTTCATAAATGCTTTTTATGAATGTTTTGAGCTGAATGAACTGTCACGAGCTGTTAGTCATGAAAACATGATATGATTTTGCTACCTTAATTATTGAGGTACAGCTGAGCTGAATGATGTACTAATTATCACCTATGAATATTAAAAGTTACGAAACATGATAGGATAAAGTGAAAGAACTGGTTTGCTGAGCTGATTGGCGGTCGTTCACTCACCGGGCTGTTTACTAGGGCACTATCCCGTTATTGTTTACCTGGGCACTGGCACATTACTATTAACTGGGGCAATGGCCCATTACTAGTGTAGGGTAATTCTAGGGGCACGGGCCCTTGCACATTGGTGCATACACATGGTTGGGAGACGTCCCAAAGCTAATTGATTTGGCAGCAACCAGAGTAAAAATGGATAAGAGGATGAAACATTTATAAAGGTGAAGTTATATATAAAGGGTGAAAATTACGGGGTGTTACAATATGAGTGTTGTTTCCATAAATTTTTTGAATTATTATTTTCTATATTTGCAAATCAAATGAATTAAAATGAATTCAAGTTGTTAGAGTAGTTTGTTACTTAGCCTCGGCTTATAATGTTTTGGTTTTATGTTTTAGGTATGATTAGGAAATTGCAACACCATTATTTATGAGATTTTGCTAATGAATATTCTAAATAGTTGAAGTATACGATATTTACGGAATGTCACTATTAATTAAGATTTGTGAGGCTCAAGATGGAACGATAGCAAGGAAAGGTTTCAGAAGACCGATGATGCTCTATTTATCTTGTATTTTGGGGGCTAGAAGGATTATCGCATGGATATTATTATGGTTGTTAGTGGTAAGTTTTATGATATTATATACATTCTTGAGGACTATTTAGGATTATTATTGTATTAGTGGTCCCTTAACCCATAGGCGTAAGTTAAATTCCCAATGCCAGTTATGAGTATTTGTGTATAATTAAGGTTATGAATTTTCGGGACGTTACAGAATGGTATCAAAGCCGAAACCCAACAGGAAGTGTGTAGCATCGCCCGAGTATGACCTTTTTGGGAAATTATACGCTGAGAAAATTGAGGTGTAATTGATGATTATTTGGGTTTTTAGAATGTAAGAGATGAGAATTTAAATTTAGAAGTAAGATTTATTTAGGTAATAATTTGAGATTGGTATGACCTTAATCTTTGGGTTAGAAGAGTCTAACATATGAGACATTAGGTGTCCACCTAGGTATGAACTATGTGGAAAATTAATCGATGAGTGGCTCGGATAAGTCAATGGTTATTTGGGTGTTAGGGACTACTAACTTGTGATTTGATCTTTTGAAGCATGAGATGTTATATTTGGTGAAAGAAATTTCAATAATATAAAATATTTAGAGATTTCATGGTGAATAGGAATATATTACTTTTGAGGTGAGAAAACTAAGTTATAGCCTTATAGGGAATTCTACGTATTTGACGAAGGAGTATTTAAGGGCTCATGGTATGGTATATGAGGTAGATTTTCCATTTCTTAATGTGGAGTAACGATTTGATAACTTGGGTTAATCTTTGTGATGATTTAGCACTTGAATTTTTGAAAAGGAGATACGAGTTTGAGTACGTCATAATGATGGATGTTGTGATTGGTTGTTAAGCGTGTTGAACTAGAACTATGACCTTTAATTTTATAACTGAAGAATAAAAATCTTATTTAGGGATACATAAGTTTAAGGATGTTTTACTTAAAGGTACTTGAAGTACAATTAGAGAGTAAGTATTATTGTGATAAGCATATTTTGAATGATTCACCAAGATTTGAGGAAAGACATTTTTGTGTTGAATGTTAGGCATCATGGATTTCCTGACATATTTATTGAGATAATCTAAGAAGGAATAATAATTATTTTCACAAAAGAGGGCGAATGGAGAATGTCGAGAAAATTAAAGTTGTGATGAAAGGTAAACCACTATTTGGGTTGATAGAGTAGTCATGAACAGCTAAGAGCTTGGATGCTTGATGTTAGCTAGGTAAGAAATTTAGTTAGAAAATATGTTACGACATTGTGGAATAATAAGCTCTTAACTTTGGGGGTATAATAATGATATCGGCTGAAATTAGGGCATGCAAGTAAGCAAATGAAATTTAGAATTATTAGTGAATAATTTGCTAGATGAAATTGTTATCATAGAGACATGGACAAAATTTGATACTTATAAATGTTCAAAGGCTTAAGTTTTATCCATGGAGTAATATCATATGATACGTTAGGAATGAATTCTATTCCACGAGGATTTATGTGATAATTTTTGGATTTCATAGCTTTAGAAATAAAACGGGGTTAAGATTTTTCCTTGAAGAGATTAGAAAGAAATTGCAGCCATGTGAATTTTAGTTTATGAATTAGAATATGTTGGATAGATAATTGTTAAGCTTCTAAATTAGAACTGCATCATTTAAATTCATGGGAAAAGCATGGAAGTCTAACTTTGAAGACAAGCAAGGTGTAAGGATGTTTTACTTGAAGACATTATATGTACTTGGCGTAAAGTTAGCAAGCAAGTACTATTGGGATAATAACATTTAGTGGATTTCAAGCAAGACGTTTGAGTGTTAGATATATATTTTGTGACGGTATAAATTACCTTGTTATGGTTACTGAGATAATTTGGGAATGTGCTATAGAAATTGTCAAGTGCTTAAATTCGAGATAAGACAAGAGTGAATAGAAAACATCGTTGTAAAGAAAGTGGTGATTTGCGCAATTGGAGTCTTGAGCTATTAAGAATATGCTATTAGGTAAAGAATTGGATTGGATATATATTATGATGTTATTGGAATAATAGGTGCTTAATTATGGAAATATGATAATGATACTTGGATTTGGAACATTAGGAATCAAATTAAGAAAGTTATTGGGTGAATAGGCTATAAAATGATATTATTAAAGAGACAAGGACGGATTACGATGTTTACAAATGCGTTAATATGACAGGATTGCATATATATATATAATTTCACTATCATAAGCATAGATTTCATTAAGTAACAACATCTATATTTAATTTGTCTCATAAGGATTGCATTTAGCTTTGTTTGGTGTAGACGTTGGTCAGCTGTTGAACCCGTTGGTCAGCCGTGGTAAGGTGGTCCAGGAATAGTGGTCCCATTGGTCCCAAAACTGTGTAATCTTTATCAAATAAATAAAATTAGATGTTCATTTCTTAATGGCTTCTAAGTTTAGAAAGTGGTTAATGAAAACTATCATACTAGGAAGTCTAGCATAGTACAAAGTCATGAAGTGCGTATGCCTTTTTCAAACTGGACAATTCTAGAACAAAATATTGAAACTATTTATGAAATTGGTTCTTTAGATTTCAAAACTGCATTTTCAGTAAAAGTTCATGAAGAAACAGTTTGTATTCATGAACAGGTTCAAAACATTCCTGTTTTATCAAAAATTTCTATTCAAAAATATATCGAAAAGGGATATAGATATATCCATTTCAGTATGATTCAAGTGGCTGTAAAACCACGAGTCCATCAAGGTGTTGATGCTCCTATTTATTTAGCTTTAAGGGATAAGCGTTTGAAACGATACAAAACCTCTCTTTTAGCTATGATTCAAACTAATATTTGTAATGGACCTATTTATTTAAACTGTGCTCCAGATTTTTCAGTTGATTTAACTGATCCTTTGGTTATTGATTCACTTATTTTAGATGTTCATTTACAAGGCGACGAATTTCATAATATATGCAAAAATTTCGCAGTCATGTATAGAATATATTTTATAATATATTTTAGACTGTTGTCTTCTCAATTAACTCCAAGATTCCATCTTACTCCAACCTCCAAAGATGAGACTGTTTTTCTGCAAGTTGAAGCAGAAAACTCATCGGTTTTCGTTCCCAAGAAATTTAAATGGGATGAGATAACTATCCCAACTGAGTTTCGATTAGAGGAACCTCAGCCAGCTCGTAGCATATCAAGATGGGAAATTTCACAAATTGTAGAAGAACCTGATGGGACTATCCTTCTACGATTTAGTTCATTTAGAGAAACTCCTTCTACCCCTTCTATCAATGTTCAAAGCAATTTTAGAAAATCTTTTTCCCATTGTTCTTGTTCAAAAGCTTCTTTTACAGATCCTTTGTTCAAAGTGAATTTCAAAACTCCTATTCCTGAACCCATTCAAGAATATTCTCCACCTATGTCTCCTACTGCTTCTCAAATGAAAGCAGAAATTAATGTCATTACAAAATTGGGTTTTGAGGTTGATTACAATTATCTCAACCAAGACATTAATTCTATGGAGAATAGAGAGAAAATAGATTGGTTTTTAGCTTTTGACCAATCAGTTCAAGAAAAGCTTAAAGAAGAATGGCATAAAGACATGATGAAGTTGTTAGTTAATATTCCACTCTTTATATGGCTTCTTACTTATACTTCAAAATGAGGAATTCAAAATCCTTTCTCATTACCACAAATTAATGTTCAAACCAGTCTTTACAAAAAATGGACGTTAGTAGATAATACTACTATAACATCAGTCCATCCTCCTTAATCTTCAATCAAGATCTCTACTTCAAAAGGAGAGATGATAACAACATCCCCCTTAAAGAAAGGTAGAGAAACAATAGATTCTTCTAAAGGAGTAGATTCAGTTAATATTGATGACATTCGAAAGATATATCATCAAAATAACTACTCTAATCAACTCCTTCACACAATAGCCACTCAAATCGACTCTATCTCAACAAAGATTGATTTTATGCCAAAACCTAGTCCTCGTTTTCCTTAAGACATTTCAACTCCGCATTTCAAACCTAGAAGTCTTCCTAGAGAAATGGAAGCTAACATGTCTTTACCTTCAGGAAGTCTTCTTCAAAAGAATTATCAAAGCCTTGAGAATTTACCATCAAGTTCAAAAGGAATAACCTGTCTAGATAGAGATTGTCCTCATGAATCAAATTCCGAGTCGAGTTCTGATGAATCGGATGCTATAAAGACTTCAAAAAATATTGTTGCCTTAGAGCAAAATATTTTAATGAGTCTTTTCCTTCCGAAATTAATAAAATTCGTCACAGAGCTCAAAGAAACTTTGGAACCTCTACAAAGAATTATTACCCAAAACCTTCACCTCCTAGTATGAAGAGCGATCTAAATTCCGCTCCACTAGCTATAGTGGTCAAGCAATTTATGAGTGCATATTAGATGGCAAATCTGAATATGGAATCCCAAATACCTTGCAAGATATGGGAATGGCCAAAATGGCATACATGGTCCCTCCAGCTGGAATGAGCAAAGAAATTGCAGTAAGTTTCCTAGTATTAGGATTTACAAGACAACTAAAAAATTGGTGGGATCATTGCCTGACTCTTGAAGAAAAAGTTCAAATCTTAGAACACAAGATTCTAGTTGAACTATCTGATGGTTCCATGGTTGAACAATCAGACGCCTGTGATTTCCTAATATTAACCATAGGAATGCATTTCGTAGGAAATCCAAGAGAAGAACTAGTTTCTTCCAAAGTAGTCCTCATAAATATTAGATGTCCAACTTTAGGAGACAACCGATGGTACAAAGACATCTTCCTAACCGATGTCCTAAGGAGAGAAGATTGTAATGCATCTTTTTGGAAAGAAAGATTTATTACAGGACTTCCTAAACTTTTTGCTGAAAGGATTCTCAATAAGCTCAAAGCTGAGACTAGCTTAGAAGAAATTCCTTTTAGTCAAATAACATTCGGACAATTATTCTCCTTCGTGAGGAAAGAAGGTTTATCTCTTTGTTCCGAGTTGAAAATTCAAGCCAAATATGGGTTAGAAAGATCTCAAACAATAAAAGAATTGGGATCATTCTGTGAAGCCTTTGGTATGGAAAGACTTAACCCTCCTTCTGCAAGGCATAAACAAAAAAGAAGGAGCTCACTTCCTTACAAAAGGCATAAGAGATATGCAAATACCAATCCTCAGCACTACCAAAAACAATCTCCAAAGTTTCACAAAAAGAAACGGGTAGAAAGAAAGACTACTATTATTTGTTACAAATGTGGCAAACCAGGTCACAAAGCAAATAGATGTGGCCTACAAGGTAAAATCAATGAGCTTTTTGGTAATGATGAGGAACTAAGGAATAAGCTTTCAGCATTACTGCTTCAAGAAGAAGAAGAAGAACCTTCCTATTCTTCTTCTGAAGAAGGAGAATATCTTCAAATTAATGAAAATTCTTCAGAAGAATTCTCTGAAAAAGATATTACAGGTATTTGTTTTCTAAAAATGATCAATGTTCTTTCTACTAAAGATGATAAAGAATTTTTTTTGATTTAGTAGATAAGATCTCTGATCCTACTATCAAGAGAGACTATTTGTCAAAATTAAGAGATCTAATTATCAAAGAAAATGGGATACCCAAAATCAGTGAACCATTTAGTATCTCTAAGCTCTTTGATAAGCATCAAACCCAAAATATCTTCAAACAAATCACCGTTAGAGACCTCCAATCTGAAGTCAACGGGCTTAAATCTCAAATCCATGACCTTCAAAAGGAAGTTATTTCTTTGAAGACAAATGATTTAGAGCTTGAAGCAAAACTCTCCCTCCAAAACTCAACATCTTCAGCCTCTGCGTTCCCTGAACCTTTGCCAATTGATGGAGTCCAAGTAATTTCAAACGAAAAGCTTCCTCATGAACAAATTGCTCAAATCATTGATCAAATCAGTTTTCAAAAATGGTATGTCCTAATTAATATAGTAATAGAAGATTTTCCAGTCAATACCATTGCTCTTGTAGATAGTGGTGTAGATCAAAATTGCATAAAAGAAGGATTAATTCCTTCCAACTTTTATGAAAAAACAAAGGAACAGCTATATGCTGCAAATTCTTCTCCTTTGAAAATAAGATATAAGCTTTCAAAAGCATATATTTGTAACGATGGATTTTGTTTTCAAAACACTTTCATTTTAGTCAAAGATATAAGTCAAGAAGTAATTCTTGGTACCCCATTTTAAACTCAAATTTATCCATTTTATGTTGATAAGTAAGGAGTTCATACTAAAATTATGGGACATCAAGTTTCTTTCAAATTTTTACATCTATACAACAAAAGGATCTTTCTCTATTACAATCCTCTTCCATTTACCAACAAATAAATCTTTTAGAAAACAAACGAGCTCATATTAATTCTTTGCAAAATGATTTTCTTTTGGTAAGTAAGAAAGTATATCGCTTCCAAAAAAACACTTTATTCAACCTAAGTCCTTAATAAGGACAGCTACCAAGCAGGCCAGCAGGCCTTAACACAACTAAACACCATTACAAATTCTCTATCCATTCACAATCTCTACTACTCCATTTACTTGAAAAACAAAACTGAATTCTATGCTTAACTATACACTTTATATATTTAACTATACAATCTACTCTACTACTGCCAATATGCTTCATTCCTTGCAATCCAAATCTGATATACAGCTGCTGATGGAACAACATACATAACTTGTTTCCTCACCTTAGTGCCAGAGTAACTTCTCCTGGTCCAGCCAATCCACTGAATCAGATTTCTTCTGTGAAAAGGCACATTAAGCCATTCAAGTAACTTGCTAAGCACTTGCTTGCTGAACTCACACTAAAAAAAAATGTGTTCATGGCTTTCTTCTTCTCTTCCACATAAGCAACACAAGTTATCTGACCTAACATGGAAAAGAAACAATTTGTCCTTAGTTCTCAATCTATTCTGGACCCCCAACCATGCAATGATTTTATGCTTAGGGATATTCATTCTATTACAAATCCCTTGTGCCCACTGAGCAGCAGGCCTCACTTCCATCATCATATTATGAATCTTTTTAATGGAGTAATTGTGATTCAAACTCCATTGTGCCATTTCAACTTGTGTGAGTTCATTTTTCACCTTACAAAGGTACTTAACAACCCAGCTGGCACCTGGTGGGGATTGGAAATCCCACCAATTGTTGTTCTTTACATAGATGGTATGCACCCATTTGACCCATAAGTCATCTTTTTTTTTTTGGGTAAATAAATTTGTATTTCATCAAAATGAAGTCATTACAAACCCAAACAAAACAAAACGCCAAACTTACAAACAAAAAGCAAAAACAATTACAATTTTTGCCTTAGACAAGTCCAGTATTGAATACTCCTAGTAATCTCTCTGGGTTGCTGAAACTTGTTTTGAAATCTCCGAGCATTCCTCTCTTTCCACAGCAAATACACAGCAATGGAGAAGCACATTCTATACTGCTTGTGCTGAGCAGAATTACCTCCAACACGTTGAATGCAAAACTGAACTTCATGCATCCATCCACTAGGGATCCTGATATAACCCATCCAGTTCAAGACAGCTTGCCAACAAGTCAAAGAGAAAGGACAAGCAAAGAAAAGATGTTCCAAGGTCTCAATCTCAGTATTGCAAAGAATACATGTTTGGTCACAACTGATCCCAATTTTCTGCAAATTCTCACAAGTCATCAATCTTTGTCTAAGTGCAAGCCAAGTGATGAAAATGCACTTAGGAGGGGAGGGATTGTTACAGATAAGCTTCCTCCAGCTTACTTTCTCAAAATTTCCTCGTAAATGTTGGTACATTTTATGAATGGTGAAATGAGATTGCTGAAGAATATTTAGACCCCCTGGCAACTGAACAAAATGCTTCAAGGCCCCAAAAATCTTCCTTACAACCCATGAAGCTTGTGTAGGGACTTCCATGGTTGTAAGGTCTCTATTTTCAATATAGTATCCATGAATCCATTGAATCCAAGCCTTGTCTTTTTTCTGAGCCAGATTCCAAAATAATTTGCAGATGGCTGCACTATTCCAAATCTTGATGTTGATAATGTTCCAGCCTCCAGCAACTTTAGGTAAACACATAGATTCCCAAGCCACAAGGGCCCTCTTAGACATACCAGAGCTACCTGTCCATAAAAATGATCTATAAGCAGCCTGAATTATTTTCAACACCTTTTGAGGAATCACAAAAACTTGACACCAGTAGGCTTGAACTCCAAGGAGAACTGCTTTTATAAGTTGGATTCTTCCAGCATAAGAAAGTAGCTTAGAAGCCCAACAATCAATTCTATTCAATATTTTCTTAATCAAAGGTTGACATTGGATGACAGTGAGCTTCCTAGAAGAGAGGGGAACACCCAAATACTTAAAGGGAAGCTCACCTTTACTCCAGCCAAATGTATTCAGAATTTGTTCTTGGATGTCAGGTCTAACTCCACCAAAATAAATAGAACTTTTTGCAGCATTAGCCATAAGACCAGGATCAGAAGAAAACTCAAGGAAAGTAGAATGTAGTTGTTGAATAGAAGTTAAATCTTCTCTTGCAAATAGCAGTAAGTCATCAGCAAAGCAAACATGTGTGAGATTCAACTTTTTACACCGAGGATGGAAATGAAAATTCTTGTTGAACTGCAATCCCAACATACATCTGTTCAAATACTCCATGCAGATCACGAACAGATATGGTGACATTGGGTCACCTTGTCTTCAACCTTTCTTAGCCTCAATAGGATGAGTGAGATCTCCATTAACATTGAAAGTGTAAGACACGGTAGAAAGACAAGACATAACCCATTCCACAAATTGAGAGGGAAAACCTAACTCCAGCATAAAATATATCATAAATGGCCACTCAACAGAATCATATGCTTTTTGAAGATCTATCTTGATCATGCATCTAGGAGATAGGTATTTCCTACCATAACCTTTAATCAACTCATGACTAAGAATCACATTGTCAAAAATGACTCGGCCTTTGACAAAAGCAGATTGACTACCACCAATAATATCATCCAGTACATGCTACATTCTATTACTCAAAACCTTAGAAATGATTTTGTATAGAACACTACAACATGCAATAGGCCTAAAATCTTTAACAGCACAAGCACTATCAACTTTAGGAATCAAAGACACATAAGCAAAATTGATCTGCTTCGGCATAAAGCTAGTCTCAAAAAAATTCTGGACAACAGCAACAATATCAGGTCCAATAATAGACCAAGCACTCTTAAAAAAGTGGACATTATATCCATCAATGCCAGGACTCTTAGTAGCATCCATACTAAATAGAGCAGTATGTACCTCATCATAAAGCACAGGCTGACATAATAAGATTTTTTTATTGTCCAAGAGAAGGGGACCTCGTTGGATGATACTTCGATCCACCATAGGAAGAGAGGGAGCTGAACTTCCCATCAATCTTTGATAAAAACCCTTCACTTCAGCTTTCAAAGCCTCTTGAGTTTGACATCTAGTGCCATCTTCAGCAATTAGAACTGGAATTGCATTTTGATGTTGTCTCATTTTGGAGTAAGAATGGAAAAATTTGGTATTAGAGTCGCCCAAATTAATCCATACAGCTCTGGACTTCTGTTGCCAAATTCTTTCCTCAATATAACTCCATTTCTCTAAATCTAGGAGAATTTGCTTCTCCTCACTGATCAACATAATACTATCACCATCATACCCTAACTTAGTCTGCACTTGCTGAAGCTCCTCCCTGAGCTTAATAACTTTGTCTCCAGTCTTCACAAAACATCTAGTGTTAAGACTCTTAAGAGGGGATTTAAGAGCTTTAAGCTTGTACCATATGTCAATCAATGGTATGTGATGACAATTGTTCCTCCAGACCTGCTGAACAATAGACAAAAAATCTTCATGATAAGCAAGCACATTAAGAAACCTAAAAGGAGAGTTTCTTTTCATGGGGCTATGAAAATCCATCACCAAAGGGCTATGGTCAGATATATTCCTTTCCAGAACTTCAATAGAAACATTAGGAAAATCCCTACACCATTGTTCATTACCCAAGAATCTATCAATCTTGGTATGCACTCTATTCTCTCCTTGCTGATTGTTACACCAAGTGTAAGAGCTGCCCACCATTCTTAAACTATGCAAAGAATTTAACTCTAAGCATTCAGAGAAGTCTTTGATTTCAGCTTCGCAATATGACTTGCCCATGTAATCTGTCTTCAATCAACAAAATGGAGTTAAAATCACCTCCCAAAAAGAGGGATTCCGCTTGAGAAGAAACATGGTTAATAAAAGACCAAAGATCTCTTCTAAGTTCTATAGTATTATAACCATAGACAGCCACAAAATTGAATTTCAAACCAGATTGTTTATCAGTAATAAGACACCAAATTCCTTGAGCATGTTCCTCCATTTTAACTAGATTAATATTTCTAGCATTCCAACTCACCCAAATCCTCCCATTCTCAGCACTAGCATAATTGTTAATTACAGGCCACTGTTTGAACACCTTCTGAGAAATCTGCATAAATATCCCTTGCTTTACCCGAGTCTCCAGAATAGCATAAACATCAGCATGAATTTTATTAAGGTAGGTTTGCACCTCCTTTTGTTTGAAGGGCTTATTACAACCCCTCACATTCCATGTCAAGAGTTTCATAGTGAACCAAAGGGGATAACGTCCCCGCCATCTATAAGTGGAGCCTTACCTTTGTCAATAAGACTAGACATAATATCTCCAGCAATCACCTCCTTAGGCAGCACCTCATAAGGATTGTCTACGTGTAGTGGTACAGGAGGATCAACAACAGGGTGCTTTGCAGGTTTACTAGGCTGAACCCATATCTTTTCTGGAGGTGCAGCCTTCTCAACTTGTATAGCTTTAGGAATCCACTGCTTCTTTGATGGGGGTGGTTTTGTAGTATCACTACAAATGTGTCCCACCTTTTGACATTTTTTACAGTATTGTGGTTCCCATTCATAAACAAGCTGCTGTTCAAAAGTATCTCCAGAGGGAGTCTCCACTAATACCTTCTTCACAGGTGGTTTAGTAGCATCAATCTCCACTAGTAATCTCGCAAAGGAAATTCTAGTTTGATTTGTGGTATGTTCATCAGCATATAGTGGAGTTCCCAACATACTTCCAATTCTACTCAAAGACTCAAGGCCCCAGTAAGCTAATGGCAGATTAGGTGATTGAATCCATAGGGGTATCACACTCAAAATTTCCTCCTTAAAACTGAAGTTTGAAGTCCATGGTTTGATAATAACTGGTTTATTAGCAACCGTATATGGACCATCAGACAAAACACCATTATAATCGTTCATTGAGTTAAAACGAATAATGAAAAAACCCTCATTGTTATAAAATACGTCAGGAACATGTTCACAATTCCATTGTTTTTCAATAAAAGTTGTGATATAATTCATAGAAGGATTATCACCAATGACATACATGACAATAGCCATTCTCCACTTCGCAATTTCCACATCAACAACAGATTTTTGGAGACAAGCAATAGGAGTACCCTCTTTTATAGTAGGAGCAACATAGGCATGTTTACCTTTCAAATTGTTGCGATTTCCAGCGTTTCCCTCCTGATTAGGGGATCCTTGCAACTCCAATCGACGATTCACTGATGAAACAGGTACCGGAGTCGGAGATTTTGAAGTCGATGCCGAAGCCGATGGAATCAACTTCGCAGACCCTCCATTCGCTGAAACGACATCCTGTTCTGTTGGAGATAAACGCTTCTCCACAGAACCAGGCTGAGATGAAGAAGACACCGGATTCTTCTGGTTTGATTGAGCTGGGTTCTTCCTAGGTCTACCTCGCGTAGCCATGACAATGGCAGAAGTGCAAATTAGTAAGTCACACTAATATGCGCTGAGAGAAACCTAGCGTAGACCCTTCCACTTTTTTGTCCCAAGTTGTCACCCATAAGTCATCTTTCTGACACCCTATATGCCAAATTAGCTTTCCAATAGCTGCTTTATTCCAAGCAACAATGTTCCTGAAGCCTAGACCACCCTCCTTTTTATGTCTGCATACATTATCCCATTTGATATATCCACACTTATTGCAAAATGAAATTTCATATTTGAAAATTGAAGAGAAACTTTAAAATCCCGTCATTAAAAAATAGATCATTGATTTAGAAGAAGTTTTTAAAAAGGATTTTTGTTCTGATCTTCCCAATGCTTTTCGGGAAAGAAAAAGACACGTGGTTTCTCTTCCTTATGAAAAGGACTTCAATGAGAAAGATATACCGACCAAAGCTCGGCCTATTCAAATGAATCAAGAATACTTGGAATTTTGTAAAAAGGAAATTCAAGTTCTTTTAGACAAAGGTTTGATACGACTTTCCAAATCTCCTTGGAGTTGTGCGGCATTTTATGTTATGAATCAAGCCGAAAAAGAAAGAGTTCCTAGATTAGTTATCAATTACAAACCTCTTAATAAAGTCCTTCAGTGGATTCGATATCCCATTCCAAATAGAAGAGATTTACTAAATAGATTTCATGATGCAAAAGTATTTTCAAAATTTAATATGAAGTCTGGATTCTGGCAAATTCAAATTGCAGAAGAAGACAGATACAAAACAGCTTTTACAATTCCATTTGGGCATTATGATGGAACGTAATGCCTTTTGGACTGAAAAATGCTCCGTCAGAATTTCAAAATATTATGAATGATATTTTCAACCAATTTACAAAATTTATTATAGTTTACATAGACGATGTTTAAGTATTTTCAAACTCAATAGAACAACATTTCAAGCATCTTCAAATCTTTTTAAATGTGACAAAGAAAAGTGGACTAATAGTTTCCGCTACAAAAATGAAGTTATTTCAAACAAAAGTCATATCTCTTAGACACGATATCCATCAAGGAACAATCAAGCCGATTGCTAGAGCAATTGAGTTTGCTGATAAGTTTCCTGATGAAATAAAAGACAAAATTCAACTTCAAAGATTTTTGGGATGTTTAAACTATGTTGCAGATTTCTTTCCAAAACAATCCTCCTACATGGTCATCCCAACATACTCATATAGTTAAGATGCTTAAAGAGAAAGATAAAGCATTACCATGTCTAGTCATCCCACATCCTCATGCAATCATGATTGTAGAAACAGATGCATCTAATACAGGCTATGGTGGCATTTCAAAACAAAGGCATAATTCTAGCAAAATAGAACAAATAGTTAGGTTTCATTCTAGTGTCTGGATTGGTCCTCAAGGAATTATTCTACTATAATGAAACAAATGTTGTCGATAGTTTTGTGCATTTCAGAAATTCAAGATGATTTTTACAATAAAAGGTTTTTATTGAGAATTGATTGCAAAGCAGCAAAAGAAGTTATTCAAAAGGATGTTCAAAATGTTGTTTCAAAACAAAGTTTTGCACGATGGCAAGCAATTCTATCTGTATTTGATTTTGACATTGGGTACATAAAAGGAGAGAAAAATTCATTACCAGATTTTCTTACGAGAGAATTCCTACAAGGCAAAGCTAATAGTTTTTCAAATTCCGTCGCAGGATCAAAATGAGTTCTTCAAAGTCCAAAGATAAAGGGCTTTAACAGCCTCAAGATTATGCATTGACTCATATTGTCTATCATGGACAAACAATACCCATTCAAAATTCTCCAAACCAAGACTTTCCTCCACTCACTTACAATCAAGCAGCCAAAACCCCAATAACTCAAATCAACGCAAAACACTATTCCTAAAAACACTGAAAACCCTAACCCTTCATACATTCCAAAACCAAACCCTGAACATATAGTACTAACCAATTTCACGGAAGTTCCTCTTAGAGAAACTTTAAGTGAATTTGTTGAAAGAATATTTTCAGATGACTTCCAGTGGTTTCCGAATCACAAGCAAAAAACAATAAAAATTTACGAACTTATTTAGGTAGATACCCAATCTATCGAAATCAAGCACTCAAAAAACAAAGACTATCCCAATGAATTTGATTATTCCAAATGTATTATCAAAAGATTCCTCTCAGCAAAAGATTGGAATGCTCCCCTTTATGCTGAAAGACAATTTTCTGTGGATTTTCTTCCTAAAGGATATAATTTTCAAGATTAGAGGATGGCTTGGTTTAGAGCCTTTCTAATCAGACCTTTCAACCATTCATGGTTCTTCATCTTTAGTGAGAATTGTCCAAAACAGTTTCCTATATGGTTTTATGAATGGTGGCAATGATTTAGGCCAATTGAGGATATTCTTCCTGATACCTCTATTGGAACAAAAATTCAAAGCTCCAAGAGTGTAGCAAACGTATCGTGTTTCATGCTGAATTCAGAGTTCCCTGGATTCTTTGCTGGGATTATGAAATTATACAAAATTTTCAAAAACCTATGCCCATGTCTTTAGCAAGGATTTTCAAGGTCAAATGGTGGATTACGTTCTCGGTCAAATATTGTTCATTTTCAGCAGTTCAAGAATTCTTGACGACTGGGAAAAAACTCCTTTGGGATTTAAATTCAATACAAAGTCCAGCAAGGAAGGAAATCAGTCCTTCCCCATCAAAAGTTTCAAAGAAGTCCATCGAAGAGCCAAAAAGATCGACCTTAACTAAGGAAGAATTCAAATTAATGCGAGTTTTGGAAAAGGACCCAGAATTGGCTGAAAGTTATTTGGAATACTTAAAACAAAATAAATCAACTTCTTCAAAAACTGAATCACCCGAATCTGAAGAATCTTCTACTCATAGTCCTTTTGGAGGTCCATGTTCTCAGGACCCATTTGAGTAAATAATTACCAACGTTTTCAAAAAAAAAAAAAAAGTGGTAGTATCCACACAAAAATTAGGGCAATGTATTTTCTAACAATTATTTGTAGGTTATCAAGTGCTTCGCAGGCAAACACGGACAAAACAGTACAAAGACGTATTTTCAATATCCGGAAAATGACATATTGACAAAATTGAAAAGCAACATCAAGATGGCATCAACATGACAAAGCAAAGGCAAATATTCACATGTCAAATAGCTTTCCTACGTACTACTTCAAGAGGAGAAGACAAAATGCTCAAATTGTAGTAAAAAGTACTCAAAAGTGGACACTATTATGTTCACCATTATTGTAGTGCATTTGTATGGTTCATATTGTTCTAGTTTGCCGATATAAGGGAACATGGTTTCCCCTTACAAGGCATAACATTTTCTCACACATAAGTTTCATAGCTCACAACAATTTAGAGTGAGAAACAACAGTGAGAACTAAGAGTGTAGTGTTCTTATAAGAAAATTCTCTCAAAAAATATTGTACTCAAATTTTCTTCTGAATATCAATTCAA
The DNA here is from genome assembly GCA_947646795.1 of Beta lomatogona. Lineage (NCBI taxonomy): Eukaryota > Viridiplantae > Streptophyta > Magnoliopsida > Caryophyllales > Amaranthaceae > Beta > Beta lomatogona. The sequence continues at coordinate 346,272 of CANSNZ010000003.1, forward strand.
AGTAAGTTTCAAAATTCAATCTCATTTTCTTTATGTTCAAATTTCTTTTGCTCATATATTTATTTCCATTTTAATGTTATTACTTTGCAATAGCATAATTATTAGTCACAATCATCTTTCATAATTAGCATTTATCATAATTAATTAAGCATTCATCTTTCATAACTTGCATTAGCATAGTTTTACCCTGGGCTTATCCCCTTTATGTTGAAAGACCATATTTTGTGGATTTTCTTCCTAAAGGATATAATTTTCAAGATTACAAGATGGCTTGGTTTCGAGCCTTTCTAGTCAGACCTTTCAACCATTCATTGTTCTTCAACTTCAGTGAGACTTGTCCAAAACAGTTTCCTATATGGTTTTATGAATGTGGCAACGATTTGGGCCAATTGAGGATATTCTTCCTCCACATGCAAAAGAAGGATACTTCTATTGGAAAAAAAATTCAAAGCTCCAAGAATGTAGCAAACATATTATGTTTCATGCTGAATTCAGAGCTCCCTGGATTCTTTGTTGGGATCATGAAACTATATAGAATTTTCAAAAACCTATGCCCATGTCTTTAGCAAGGATTTTCAAGGTCAAATGGTGGATTACGTTCTCGATCAAATATTGTTCAATTTCAGCAGTTTAAGAATTCTTGACGACAGGGAAAAAACTCCGTTGGGATTTAAATTCAATACAAAGTCCAAAGATAAAGGGCCTCAACAGCCTAAAGATTATGTAATGACTCATATTGTCTATCATAGACGAACAATACCCATTCAAAATTCTCCAAACCAATACTTTCCTCCACTCACTTACAATCAAGCAGCCAAAACCCCAATAACTCAAAAATCCACTCAAAACACTGGAAACCCTAACCCTTCATACATTCCAAAACCAAACCCTGAACATATAGTACTAACCAATTTCACTGAAGTTCCTCTTAGAGAAACTTTAAGTGAATTTGTTGAAAGAATATTTTCAAATGACTTCCAGTGGTTTCCAAAGCACATGTAAAAAACAAGAAAATTTTACGAACTTATTTTGGTAGATACCCAATCTATCGAAATTAAGCACTCAAAAAACAAAGACTCTCCCAATGAATTTGATTATTCCAAATGTATTATCAAAAGGGTCCTCTCAGCAAAAGATTGGAATGGGGTATCGAATCCACTGAAGGACTTTGTTATAAGGTTTGTAATTGATAACTAATCTAGGAACTCCTCTTTCTTTTTCGGCTTGATTCATAACATAAAATGCCGCACAACTCCAAGGATATTTGGAAGGTCGTATCAACCCTGTATCTAAAAGAACTTGAATTTCCTTTCTACATAATTTCAAGTATTCTTGATTCATTTGAATAGGCCGAGCTTTGGTCGGTATATTTTTCTCATTGAAGTCCTTTTCATAAGGAAGAGAAACCACATGTCTTTTCCTTTCCCAAAAAGCATTGGGAAGATCATAACAAACTTTCTTTTTAAAAACTTCTTCTAAATCAATGATTTGTTTTTGAATGATTGGATTTTGAATTTTCTCTTCAATTTTTAAATATGAAATTTCATTTTGCAAAGAATTAATATGAGCTCGTTTGTCTCCTAAAAGATTTATTGTTGGTAATTGGATGAGGATTGTAATAGAGAAAGATCCTTTTGTTGTATAGATGATAAAAATTTGAAAGAAACTTGATGTGCCATAATTTTAGTATGAACTCCTTGCTTATCAACATAAAATGGATAAATTTGAGTTAAAAATGGGGTACCAAGAATTACTTCTTGACTTATATCTTTGACTAAAATGAAAGTGTTTTGAAAACAAAATCCATCGTTACAAATATATGCTTTTGAAAGCTTATATCTTATTTTCAAAGGAGAAGAATTTGCAGCATATAGCTGTTCCTTTGTTTTTTCATAAAAATTGGAAGGAATTAATCCTTCTTTTATGCAATTTTGGTCTACACCACTATCTACAGGAGCAATGGTGTTGACTAAAAAATCATCTATTACTATACATATATATAAATATACATATACATATACATATATATACATATACATATACATATACATATACATATACATATACATATACATATACATATACATATACAAAAACAACACTTTTTCATTAGAGTTATACCTCCGAAAAAAAATTTTACATGCGAAATGAGAATGAATCTCAATCACACGATTAGATTAGAGTTACAACACTTGTTCATTAGAGTTATACCTCTGGAAAAAAAATTGCTTTTTTTTTCAAAATTTTTTTTGATTTTTTTTTCTTCTAATATTTTCTTATTGGAGTTACATCACTTTTTCATTAGAGTTACATCACTTGTTCATTAGAGTTATAGCGCGTAAAATCCATTCTCATTTCTCATGTAAGTATAAATTTGATAAAATCGAAGAACAACTTATAAATAATATCAAAGACAATAATGAAATACCAGAAATCCCTGAATCAGATACCGAGACCATAAATAATACTGTTATAGAAGCCTTAACTACGGAAATTGAAAGACTTAACGTAAACAATATAAATGTGTTACAAGATAATGATGAAACTTGTTCTGAACAATCCAGTCAAGAATTTAGATATTCAAATTATTTAGAAACCGACTTTAACTCAGATAACGATGAAGAAATTAATGTACTCACAAAAGTCTACAACGATGGCGATTACGATCATATGGAAACTGATAGAAGTTATAAACCTACCTTTAAAAAGAAAAAATATTATGATTACAAGTATAAAAATAACGACTATATATGGAAATATCGAAGAAAAATAGAAAATGACTACATACCAAGAGATAATCAAGCCGGAGAAACTTTAAATTTAGATTGTTCTTTAAACGCTGAAATAGATATACAAAATTGGGTATCTAGGATAACTGCTAAATTAATCGAAGCTAAAATACACGTTAGTGCGGCAAGCAAATTATATTGAAGCTACAATAACGGGAATCGCTAAAAACTTTTTAAATAATATAGGCATACTAGAATTAACGGAACTAAGAAGTACCAAAATAGAAGGAATCGAGATGACAGATTCAATTCAAATGTTGAAAAAATATGAGCGAATAATTCGAAGAGAATTTGGTAATCCAAATACAGATTTAAAATATGTTATAGCCAAAAAAGAATATTGCAAGTCCCAATTATATAATATGCAAATATGTTCTATGTGTCCAGAAGATTTAAATAAATATACTTGTGCATTCCAAATGAATTATTATGAATTAGGAACCGAAACCCCTGAACAATTAGCAGTCTTTCGAAAACTATATTTTGAAAAATTACCAGCACCTATAAATACTATGGTACAACAAGCTTTTTACACAGAACCTTAAACAGGAACTTTAGGAGAACAAATAGCTTATTTACAAGCATGGTACAAAAACTATTGTATGGAAGTTAATAACCTAAAAGAATTTAGAAAACAGGCTAAATTTAATGACTGTTGTAAAAAATATGAAATACCAAAATTTGGTTGTTACAAATCAAATAAAAGATATACAGTAAAAAGACCTAAATTGATGCGAAGACGATACAAAAAGATTCAAACCATATGGAAAATATAAAAATAAGAAAAGATCAAATAAAAACTATTTTATTAAAAGAAAAATCTATAAATATGCTAAAAACCCCAAAAGATGTAAATGTTACAATTGTGGACAAATAGGTCATATAGCAAGAGAATGCAAAGCAAAGACAAATAGAAATAATACTAAGAATATTAAAAATATAAATTTCATTGAACTTCATATAGCGAGAATATGAATTAGGCAAAACCAATATACCACCGAGATGAAGAAATATATGTGCTTGAATATGAAACAGATAATGATGAAATCAATGGAATAGAAAACCATGAAGAAAGTAATGAAGAAACGAGATAATATTGAAACCGATAGTGATGAGTAAGGAACTACAACAAGTTGATTATGATGAAGATATTACGGAACAACATAGAAATCAAAGAGCTATTTTTGATTTGCAAAAATATAATGAATTAAAATATGAAGGATTTACTTTGTCACCCGATAAAATAGTAGATAAGAAAAAATTTGACTTCACAAATTTAACAAAGTATTTTAAAAGGAAAAAGCAAGAATATTTAGTCATAGCCGATAGGGAACATGTTATAGATATAACCCAAGTACAAGGAAACACTAGAGTTCCTTTAATAACACAAGAAGTGTTAAATGAAGAAATAACAAAAATTAACAATACTTTAAAAAATAAACCAATTACATTTAGATTTGTAGAACTAGCAGCCATCGAAATAATAATAAAAGCATGTTTTAAAGAAGGAATAGATACTCCCTTAGAGTTAGAATTAGCTGATGACAGAATAAAAGAACCAAGTAGAACAAGCTATTATAGCACAACTTAAAGGAAATCTTATTTATCGAAAGTAAGATTCATAATTAAACCAAATTATTCTATAAGTTTAACCGACCAAAACATAGAAAAAGCATTAGTATTATACTTTGGATGCTAAGTGGAATAACCATGACCAATGGATCAAAAGTTATGACAAGTACAATGTAAGAATGCCTATATTATAACAGATCAACATCAAATTTATACCAAAAATAAAATGAGACCAATTACTATAGACACCCCTTTTACGGATCTTATTTTACCTATAGAAAAAGGATTAAAATTATATTCGAAACCAAACTATGAAGATTTAGAAATCGTAAAGAAACGGTTAAGTATTTCTCGATCCAAACGACATTTAGCGACAGTCTACCTATTCAACTAAAATCATATGAACATTATATACTTATACAAATAGGAACAAAAAACCTAACAAAGCACAAATAGACATCAACATTGAAAATAATTATATTCCATTAGAAAAACTATCTCTTAACATCAATGAAAATTTTAATAGATTAATCACCCTAACAACAAAGATTGCACTACAAGATATAAACATCGAATATGTTATAACCCTAAATAACAAAATAATATTAGGAAAAGATTTCTTAGAAAAGGTTAAGCCATGGAAAATAAACCAAGACTATTTTGAATTTACATATAATCAAAACCAATATAAAACTAAAGCAATAAATGAATAACATTATTCCCAGTTTAATTGAACTAGTAAAATTACAAAAATAGTTAGAAATAGCAAAAGAAGAAAAGGTTTATTTCAATCAAAGACTAAACTACGTTAGATTTGCGGGATGCCATCACTATAATATACAATTATATTCTAAAAAGTTACAAGAGAAAACTAAAGACATAGAAATATTAGAACAACGACTACATAAAATGACAAATGACTTAGCAATTCTTAATAAAAATGAGTAATTTGACCTATATACTTATAAAAATAATCTTTGATGGATACAAAAGTAGATATTATACACCAATGGTTGATACAGGAGCACAACCAACAATAATGAAAGAAAATTGTTTACCAGAATGGAAAAAATTAAACACACCATTTAGAATAAATGGATTTAATAACAACAGTAGTAACATTACCTTATACCAAATAAATGTAAAAATACAAATTTGGAACAAAATATTAATTATACCTAAAGTATATTGTTTCGAACTAATAGGAAAAGACATCATACTCGGAACTAACTTCCTTAACCAATATAAACCTTTTAGTATAGGTAAAGAATTTGTCACATTATTTACTCCTTGTAAACATAAGTTAAGATCTAAAATAGTAAAAAATAGAGAAAGAATGCCAATAGAATGGGAAAAATGTAAAATAGGTGAAGAAACTCAATTAGTCCAAAAAATGACTACCAAGAAAGAAAATATTAATAACTTTGAAATTATAGAAATAGGTATACTCCATTTAGATAAGCTTACTCCTTTAAAAACTCAACTAGAAAAACTATGTAGTGATAACCCTTTAGAAAATTGGTATAAGCATAAAACGGAAATACAAATGACATTAAAAGACCCGAATAGCATAATATCACAAAAACCCTTTAATAATACCCAAAGAGATGAAAAGGAATTTAAAATGCATATAACGGAACTATTAGCTGGCCAATTAATTAGACCAAGTAACTCAATACTAAAATGTAAACTAGGGGATTGAATTTAAATTTAGTTCATAAGAAAAGGGGTTACCTTATCTGCTTCCATAATTGCTTGTGAAATATCTTCTGATTTGTATAGCTCCGGTGAATAGTAACTAGTAAGCTTATGAATAGTAAGCTCTGATACCAGCTATGGGGTGAAGCGTGTTTTTAGAGAAGGTAGAAGAAATGTTGAGAGAAGAAATATGGAAGTGTAGTTAGGCAAGTGCCTTCGATGATTTTGCTTCATCGGTTAGCTCTTATTTATAAGCAAAGGATTACAACGGTTCGTACAAAAACTACATACTTGTTTAAAACACTATTTGCTACAAGTGAAAAGTGCTACAAGAAAAGAAATCTGTTCACTATTCACTATTCACATATTTTTGCGTTAGCCGCCTATCTTTTGTCATGTAGTAACTATTTCAAAGTTTATCCGTTACATGATAAAATATCTCTATTCTACAAGTGCTTAACTTGGTAGACAGATGTTTTATTCTTGTACGTTGTGTTCTATCTCTCGTAGTTGATACCGCAGTGTTAGATGATTCAGCCTTATCTTCATAACTGTCCATATCTTCGATTATTGGTACAGTCATTCGCTTAACTCCACACATCTTACATGAGTGGTTATTATTTTGTTGCATCCAACTGCAATATCTCTTTAAAGTATCTTTCGTTAGAAAATTTCTTGGTAAATACCGTGTAACCGGCGCTTGATCCGGGTGGAGCGGGCTCCATATCCATGACTTAATAGTTTCGACCGCATCATGGCCATATCTTGTGCTTTGCGAGATAATTAGTGTGTTTAACTCCTTATGGTTTATCCAAACATAAGTCTTGACCATGGTAATCAAGGCTTCATAAATTGCTTTTATCTTGACGGCCCTCTTTTCCCCGAGGAGGTCCGGTATCTCATGGTGGTTTAACTCTGGCTGTGCCTTTATTTCTTCGGGGAAGATAAAATGCGTTGTACAACCCATTTTAACAACCCTAATACATTGTTTTATCTCGAAGAAGTAACTTCGCCTGGGGCGGTATAGCATCTTACAAAAATCATGGGAGATTTTGTAATATGCAAATAACTTTTAGTCGCTTTATATAGTTCGGGAATTGATGATAGCTCCTCTCCATTCGGTGTATATACCGAATTAAGAAGGCCATAATCATAAGTTGCTTTGATTAAATTTGCATTGCAACCAGGCAACGCTATTAACTCGTTTACCCTTTTTAAAGGGTTAGTAATATATCCGCCTTCGATTTCTCCATGGCGGTCTTTTGTGGTTATTTCGGGAAGGTATTTAGCCTATTGGCAATAAGTAAGAAATTATCTATATATTGGCGAACTTGAGGGATCATTGTTTGTTTGGTACCTAAGGTTAATTTTTCTTTAAAAGAAGTAGTATCGGTATTAAGCTTGGAAAGTTTATTTCATTGATAACTGGAGTAGGATTATTGGCTTGACTGGGGTTATAGGTTTGTAGGGACATACTTCGTTTGAAAGGGGGGATTAACTTTTCTTGTGATAACTCGGCTTTTATATTTTTGGCTAGTGCCAATATCGCTTGCTCCATATTAGGATTCTTTGGAAGTGGCTTCTCTTTTCATAGAAGCAAGTTCTTCCATTATCTTTTTGAGTTGTATCTTGAGTTCCTGATTTTCTATAATTAGTTGTTGAACTATGTCTTGAGAGATAGTCTGCAAAACAGTTTTCTTTGGTATTTAGTAATTCAATAGTAAACTCATACTGATTAATATCTGCTACAATCCTGTTTATCTCCTTCCTTGTAATTGAATCCTGCAATTTTTGGGTTAGCCAACTTTTAACAGTTCTATTATCTGTTCTGATTATAAATTTAATATAAACTATATAACATTCAAATTTTTTGATTCCATATTTTACTGCTTTGAGTTCTTTTTTATTTATATCCCAATTGATTTCATTTGCTTTAAATGTTCCTGAGTGATATCTGCAAACATATTCTTTTTTATCATTTTTATATCTATATTTTAATACTGCTCCGTAACCATTATTGGTTTCACTAGCATCTGTTTCCACTATCCATGTAAATTATTTGTCTTCATCGGGAAAACTTAGTTTTGGTAACTTTCTGACTAATTCTTTAATTTTTTCTAAAGTCTTTGTGTCAGTATCATTCCATCTAAAATCGTAGTCTTTCTTTAGTTTCTTAGTTAATGGTTCAGTATATTGTGATAGTTTAGGGATAAATTCTCTAACTTGATTAACTATTCCTAAGAACTTTTGTAGTTCCTTTTTAGTATTAATTTCTTGTTGAAACTCTATAATTTTTTGAGCTATATGGTCTTGCATTTTTATTCCAGCTTTATCTATTTCAAATCCTAAGAATTCGATCTGAGTTTTAAATAATTCCATTTTCTTTTTGCTTAACACTATACCACTGGTTTTAATGATTTCTATAAATTGTTCTAATAACTTATAATGTTCTTCTTGAGTTTTCGAATATATTAGTATGTCATCAATGTAGACTACACAATTTGATAGTTGATTTAGATATTTATCCATAAATGCTTGGAATCTTCCTGGGGCATTTTTATATCCAAAAGGTAATACATTCCATTCATAAAATCCATTAGGGACTTTGAATGCTGTTAATTATTTAGATTCTTCGGTTAATTTTAATTGGTGAAAACCACTTTTACAATCAAACTTTGAAAAATAATTGTAACCTTGTATTTGTCTCATTTTAAGTATCTTATTTGGTATGGGGTAATTATATGTAATTGTTTTTTCATTTAGAATTCGATAATCTATAACCATTCGTGTTTTACCTCTTTTTTGTTCGGAATGATTATTAACTATAAATGCACTTGCTACTATGTTTTGAGTTACTTGGTCTAATTAATTGGCCAGCTAATAGTTCCGTTATATGCATTTTAAATTCCTTTTCATCTCTTTGGGTATTATTAAAGGGTTTTTGTGATATTATGCTATTCGGGTCTTTTAATGTCATTTGTATTTCCGTTTTATGCTTATACCAATTTTCTAAAGGGTTATCACTACATAGTTTTTCTAGTTGAGTTTTTAAAGGAGTAAGCTTATCTAAATGGAGTATACCTATTTCTATAATTTCAAAGTTATTAATATTTTCTTTCTTGGTAGTCATTTTTTGGACTAATTGAGTTTCTTCACCTATTTTACATTTTTCCCATTCTATTGGCATTCTTTCTCTATTTTTTACTATTTTAGCTCTTAACTTATGTTTACAAGGAGTAAATAATGTGACAAATTCTTTACCTATACTAAAAGGTTTATATTGGTTAAGGAAGTTAGTTCCGAGTATTAGGGTTGTTAAAATGGGTTGTACAACGCATTTTATCTTCCCTGAAGAAATAAAGGCACAGCCAGAGTTAAACCACCATGAGATACCAGACCTCCTCAGGGAAAAGAGGGCCGTCAAGATAAAAGCAATTTATGAAGCCTTGATTACCATGGTCAAGACTTATGTTTGGATAAACCATAAGGAGTTAAACACACTAATTATCTCGCAAAGCACAAGATATGGCCATGATGCGGTCGAAACTATTAAGTCATGGATATGGAGCCTGCTCCACCCAGATCAAGCGCCAGTTACACGGTATTTACCAAGAAATTTTCTAACAGAAGATACTTTAAAGAGATATTGCAGTTGGATGCAACAAAATAATAACCACTCATGTAAGATGTGTGGAGTTAAGCAGATGACTGTACCAATAATTGAAGATATGGACAGTTATGAAGATAAGGCTGAATCATCTAACACTGCGGTATCAACTACAGAGATAGAACACAACGTACAAGAATAAAACATTTGTCTACCAAGTTAAGCACTGTAGAATAGAGATATTTTATCATGTAACAGATAAACTTTGAAATAGTTACTACATGACAAAAGATAGGCGGCTAACGCAAAAAATATGTGAATAGTGAATAGTGAACAGTACTTTTACTGTAGCACTTTTCACTGTAGCAAATAGTGTTTTAAACAGTATGTAGTTTTTGTACGAACCGTTGTAATCCTTTGCTTATAAATAAGAGCTAACTGATGAAGCAAAATTATCAGAAGGCACTTGCCTAACTACACTTCCATATTTCTTCTCTCATATCTATTTCAAATCCTAAGAATTCGATCTGAGTTTTAAATAATTCCATTTTCTTTTTGCTTAACACTATACCACTGGTTTTAATGATTTCTATAAATTGTTCTAATAACTTATAATGTTCTTCTTGAGTTTTCGAATATATTAGTATGTCATCAATGTAGACTACACAATTTGATAGTTGATTTAGATATTTATCCATAAATGCTTGGAATCTTCCTGGGGCATTTTTATATCCAAAAGGTAATACATTCCATTCATAAAATCCATTAGGGACTTTGAATGCTGTTAATTGTTTAGATTCTTCGGTTAATTTTAATTGGTGAAAACCACTTTTACAATCAAACTTTGAAAAATAATTGTAACCTTGTATTTGTCTCATTTTAAGTATCTTATTTGGTATGGGGTAATTATATGTAATTGTTTTTTCATTTAGAATTCGATAATCTATAACCATTCGTGTTTTACCTCTTTTTTGTTCAGAATGATTATTAACTATAAATGCACTGCTACTATGTTTTGAGTTACTTGGTCTAATTAATTGGCCAGCTAATAGTTCCGTTATATGCATTTTAAATTCCTTTTCATCTCTTTGGGTATTATTAAAGGGTTTTCTTTTAACAAAGTAATTCTTATTAGATTTCTTTTTATGTCTATATTTTCCATATGGTTTAAACCTTTTAAATCTTCGTTGTCTGAATTTGGGTCTTCTATGTTAATGGTTTTTGTTTAATAGTTATCGTTCCTAGTTTGTTTTTAGTATAAACTGATGTTGATTAGTTAATATATAAGCATTTTTGCATTGTACAGTGATAACTTTAGATCCATTTATCATTTCAATTCCATCTAATTTCCAATATAAAACTAATGCCTTTCTTATATTCATATCAGTTAAACTTATTGAATAGTTTGATTTGATTATGAATCTTACCTTTTGATAAATAAGATTGCCTTTAAGTTGTGCTATAATAGCCTTTTCAATAGGTTCTACTATTCTATCCTTAATCAGTTAATAATAATTCTATCAGCTTTCATATAAGTACTGCTAATCCGCTTTTCAACCCTTAAGCACTTAAGCAGAATTAAATAAATTCATGCTTTTCAACCTCACCACATAGGTTTTATGCATCACGCCCTCAACGCCTTCTCATTCATCAACGGCTAAATAGGCTCCTGCTACCAATTGTCTCTTGGTTTCTAAACATGATTTTACTTAATTGGAGAAAGCATAATTAAGATAGCACACATCTTGTATGAAATTATAGAATCATTTTAACAGATCTTAGTATTATTATAAACTAAGGGATTGAATTTAAATTCAGTTCATAAGACAAAGATATACCTTATCTGCTTCCATATTTGATAAATAAATATCTTAGCTCTCTGGTAATCCTGCCTTGTTAACTTTGCCAAGCTCTGATGAATAGTAGCTCTAATACCAAGTAAGGTGTGAAGCGTGATAATTTTAGAGAGAGGAAGGGATTTAGAGAGATGTAGTGGAGAAATGGGGAGAAGCTGATGATTCTTGCTTCCCCAGCGGTTCTTATTTATAGGCAAAGCTTTTACAAGTGCCGTACAATTTTTAAAAAACTATTCATACTATTACAAATACTATTTGCTACAGTAAAAGTGAAAATACTATTCATACTATTCACATATTTTTCGGCTGTTTTTAAAGCTTCAACCGCCTATTTTTGGTTGTATCTTATGATAACTGTTACAATACTTATCTATTATCTGTTACAAGATAGATATTACAAGATTACTTTTTTCACCCTGTCTCGTAGTAGCTTGTGTTTATCTTGACAAGACTTCTTGTTGGCTCCCAGAAGATTCGGTTCAATCTTCATCTTCCATATATTCTATTATGGGAACAATAGTTTGTTGGTTTTTGCATATCTGGCATATATGATTATTAGTTTGCTGCATCCAGCTACAATATCTCTTCAAAGTATCTATGGTCATAAAATTTCGTGGAATATACCTGGTAACTAGTTCTTGGTCTGGATGGAGTAAACTCCATATCCAAGACTTTATAGTTTCCACGACATCATAACCATACTCTTTGCTTTGAGAGATAATTAGTGTATTAATTTCCTTATGGTTTTCCCATACTGGAGTCTTAACTACATTGCATAATGCTTCATAGATTGCCTTCACCTTAACTGCTCGATTTTCCCAGAGGATCTCTGGTATATCATTTACATTTAACTCAGGTTGGGCTATAATTTCTTCGGGGATAAGATAACAAGCCATTATAGCACAACTTAAAGGAAATCTTATTTATCAAAAAGTAAGATTTATAATTAAGCCAAATTATTCAATAAGTCTAACTGACCAAAATATAGAAAAGGCATTAGTCCTATATTGGATGTTAGAAGGAATAAACATGACAAATGGATCAAAAGTTATGACAGTACAATGTAAGAATGCTTATATATTAACCAATCAACATCAAATCTATACAAAAAATAAATTAAGACCAATTACTATAGATCCCCCTTTTGCGGATCTTATTTTACCAATCGAAAAAGGATTAAAATTATATTCAAAACCTAGTTATGAAGACTTAGAAATAGTGAAAAAACGCTTAAGTATTTCTAGATCTAGAAAACAACGAAATGAGAACTTACCTATTCAAATAAAATCACATGAATATTATATAATATACAAATAGGAATAAAGAGTTTAACTGCAAAGCTCGATGTTACTGCTAAAAGCAATTCAATTCCATTAGAAAAATTGTCAAACCAAATAGTAAACATTAATGAAAATTTTAATAGACTAATAATTCTTACAACAAAAATTGCACTACAAGATATAAATATTGAATATATTATTAGGAAAAGAATTTTTAGAAAAGGTTAAACCCTGGAAAATAGAACAAGACTATTTTGAATTTACTTATAATCAAACCCAGGCTAAAACTAGAATAATCAATGGGTAATGCTATACCAAGTATAATAGAATTAATAAAATTACAAAAACAGATAGAGATAGCAAAAGAAGAGAAAGCCTATATAAGTCAAAGATTACACATATTATGTATTGCAGGATGCCATAGAGATAGTATAAGAACATTATCTGACGAAGAACAAAAGAAAATAAGAAACATAGAAATATTAGAACAAAAATTACGTAAAATGAAAAATAAATTAGCAATCCTTAACAAAACTGAGTAATTTAACCTATATACTTACAAAAATAATCTTTGAAGGATATAAAAGTAGATATTATACACCAATGGTAGATACAGGAGCACAAACAACAATTATGAAAGAAAACTCTTTACCTGAATGGAAAAAGTTAAACACTCCTTTTAAGATAAACGGCTTTAATAACAATAGTAGTAAAATTACCCTTTACCAAACAAATGTACGAATACAGATTTGGAATAAAATACTTGTTATACCTAAAGTATATTGCTTTGAATTAATAGGAAAAGACATTATATTAGAAACAAATTTCTTAAATCAATATAAACCATTTAGTACAGATAAAGAATTCCTTACATTATTTACCCCTTTTCAACATAAGTTAAGAGCTAAAATAGTTAAAAATAGGGAACGAATACCAATGGAATGGGAAAAATGTGAAATAGGAGAAGAAGCAAAACTAGTCCAGAAAATGACAAAAAAAAAGGGAAAATATTAATAGTTTAGAAACTATAGAAATTGGTATACTACATTTAGATAAGCTAGATAAGTTTACTCCTTTAAAAACTAAGTTAGAAGAATTATGCAATGAAAATCCTTTAGCAAACTGGCATAAGCATAAAACTGAAATAAAGATAACGTTAAAAGACCCAGATAGTATAATATCCCAAAAACCTTTTGATAATACACAGCGATATGAAATAGAATTTAAAATGCATATAACAGAACTATTAGCTGGAAAACTAATTAGACCAAGTAATTCAAAACATAGTAGCAGTGCATTTATAGTTAATTATCATTCAGAACAAAAAAGAGGAAACATTAGAATGGTTATAGATTATAGAATTTTAAACGAAAAAACAATAACATATAAATACCCCATACCAAATAAGATACTTAAAATGAGGCAAATACAAGGTTATAATTATTTTTCAAAGTTTGATTGTAAAAGTAGTTTTCACCAATTAAAACTAACTGAAGAATCTAAACAATTAACATCATTTAAAGTACCTAATGGATTTTACGAATGGAATGTTTTACCCTTTGGATATAAAAATGCCCCTGGCAGATTCCAAGCATTTATGGATAAATATTTAAATCAATTATCAAATTGTGTAGTATATATAGATGATATACTTATATATTCCAAAACACAGGAAGAACACTATACATTATTAGAACATTTATAGAAATAATAACAAATAGTGGAATAGTATTAAGTAAAAAGAAAATGGAATTATTTAAAACAGAGATTAAATTCTTAGGATTTGAAATAGATAAAGCGGGAATAAAAATGCAAGACCATATAGCCCAAAAAATTATAGAATTTCAAAAGGAGATTAATACTAAGAAAGAACTACAAAAATTCTTAGGAATAGTGAATCAAAGTTAGGGAATTTATACCAAAACTATCACAATATACTGAACCACTTATTAAAAATTGCGGAAAGACTGCGATTTTAGATGGGAAGATACTAATACTAAGATTGTAGAAAAAAATTAAAGAATTAGTTAGCAAATTACCAAAACTAAGCTTTCCAGATGAAGATAAAGAATTTATATGGATAGTTGAAACAAATGCTAGTGAAAACAATAATGGTTATGGAGCAGTATTAAAATATACATACAAAAATGATAAAAAAGAATATATATGTAGATATCATTCAGGAACCTTTAAAGCAAATCAATTGGGACATAAATAAAAAAGAAATAGTTTATAGTAAATTCATAATTAGAACAGATAATAGAACTGTTAGGAGTTGGTTAACCCAAAAATTACAAGATTCCATAACTAGAAAGGAAATAAATAGAATAATAGCTGACATCAATCAATATGTGTTTTCTGTTGAATTATTAAAGACTAACGAAAATTGTTATGCAAATTATCTCTCTCGGGTTAGTGCAGCAATTGATTCAAGAGAATCGGGAGCAAAAGATACAAATAAAAGAGCTAATGGAAGAAGTAGCTCTTATGAAAAGAGTAGCTTCCACCAATCCAGGAAAGGAGCGAGCAGATATTGGTAGTAGCCAAAACTATAAAAACCGAGCTATTACAAAAAAAATTAATACTCCTATGAATAGGAAAAATATGTCCTTACAAAGATATTTTCCAAACCAAGTTAGCCCAAAAATATTTATTAACGAGATGGAATTTCCTACTCTCGTACGAGATACTACCTCATACAAAGAAAAATTAACCCTTGGAAAAAAATAAACTATGAACCCTTTGGTTCGAGAATATATTTCTAATTTCCGAGTTATTGCAAAAAAAGCTAAATACAGTCCTTGAGTTGACAATAAAAGATAATCAACAAGAAATAGACAGATGCTATGTCACTAATCCTCTGAAAAAGATAAACGAGTTAATTGCATTACCAGGCTGTAATGCTAAGCTAGTCAAAGCAGCATACGACTATGGCCTTCTCAATTCTGTCTACACTATGAATAGAGAAGAGCTATCGTCAATTCCGCAATTATACATGGCAGCTAAAACTTATTTAAATATTGCAAAGTGCTCTATGATCTTTGAAAGATGTTACACTGCCCCTGGTGAAGCTACATTTCATGAGATAAAATAATGTATCCGAGTTATCAAGATGGGATGTACCAGTAGTTATCTTATCCCTGAATAAATTATAGCCCAGCCTGAGTTAAATGAATTAGATATACAAAATTGGACAGCAAGAATAAATGCAAAATTAATAGAAGCTAAAATACCAGTTAGTGCCGCGTCTAGTTATATTGAAGCAACAATAACATGAATAGTTTGTTTGCAATAACTCGAAAATTAGAAATATATTCTCGAACCAAAGGGTTCATAGTTTGTTTTGTTCCAAGGGTTAATTTTTCTTTGAAGGAGGTAGTATCTAGTACGAGAGTAGGAAATTCCATCTTGTTACTAACTATTTTTGGGCTAACTTGGTTTGGAAAATATCTTTGTCATCTTATCCCTGAAGAAATTATAGCCCAGCCTGAGTTAAATGTAAATGATATACTAGAGATCCTCCGGGAAAAGCGAGCAGTTAAGGTGAAGGCAATCTATGAAGCATTATGCAATATAGTTAAGACTCCAGTATGGGTAAACCATAAGGAACTTAATAATCTCTCAAAGCAAAGAGTATGGTTATGATGCCGTGGAAACTATAAAGTCTTGGATATGGAGTTTACTCCATCCAGACCAAGAACCAGTTACCAGGTATATTCCACGAAATTTTATGACCATAGATACTTTGAAGATATACTGTAGCTGGATGCAGCAATATAATCATCATATATGACAGATATGCAAAAACCAACAAACTATTGTTCCCATAATAGAAGATATGGAAGATGAAGATGAGCCAACAAGAAGCCGTGTCAAGATAAACGCAAGCTACTACGAGACATGGTGAAAAAAGTAATCTTGTAATATCTATCTTGTAACAAATAATAGATAAGTATTGTAACAGTTATTATAAGATACAGCCAAAAAATAGGCGGCTGAAGCTTTAAAAACAGCCGAAAAATATGTGAATAGTATGAATAGTATTTTCACTTTTACTGTAGCAAATAGTATTTGTAATAGTATGAATAGTTTTGTAAAAATTGTACGGCACTTGTAAAAGCTTTGCCTATATATAAGAACCACTGGGGAAGCAAGAATCATCAGCTTCTCCCCATTTCTCCACTACATCTCTCTAAATCCATTCCTCTCTCTAATCACACTTCACACCTTATTCATCAGAGCTTGGCAAAGGTAACAAGGCAGGATTACCAGAGAGCTAAGATATATATTTATCAAATATGGAAGCAGATAAGGTATATATTTGAACTGAATTTAAATTCAATCCCCTAGTTTATAATAATACTAAGACCTGTTAAAATGATTCTATAATTTCATATAAGATGTGTGCTATCTTAATTATGCTTTCCCCAATTAAGTAAAATCATGTTTAGAAACCAAGAGACAATTGGTAGCAGGAGCCCGTTTAGCCGTTGATGAATGAGAAGGCGTTGAGGGCGTGATGCATAAAACCTATGTGGTGAGGTTGAAAAGCATGAATTTATTTAATTTTTCTTAAGTGCTTAAGGGTTGAAAAGCGGATTAGCAGTACTTATATGAAAGCTGATAGAATTATTATTAACTGATTAAGGTTTATTATGAGCAAAGGGATTGAGTCTAAAAGGAAGTTCATACAGAAAAGAATATTTCCTTGTACTATTTAATTGCTTATTTAATTACTTGTTTGATTTATCATGAAAACACAAATACAAAACTGCAAAGAAAAAATAGCAATTAGAGAATTATCTTGTGATCTAAGAATTAGAAATACAAATGATAAAATAACACAATATCAAGACTATTTATATGAAGCATATAGAAGGAAAGATATTGAAATGACAAATGCTATGAGAAAAGAAATACAAAGAAAACAACAAAAAATAAGAAAACTTTTAGAAAATAAACAAGAACTTAAAGATTTACAAAATTCGTTATATATATGACAACTAAATAATAAGTAAAAAGGGCTATAAAACAAGTTAATAATGACTGTTTTATATCAACTATGCAATCTGATATAAAAATTTAGAATTTAGAAATAAAAATCAAATAGCTATTATTAATAAAATACAAATATTAGAACAAGCACTATTAAGTGATAATCATAATCATGAAAAAATTGAAAATGAGTTAAAACCTTTTGATGACCAAATAGAACTGCTGAATATACAAATAAGAAATCAGGAAAATATAGCTGAAAAAATACAAGAAGACTATATTAATTATACATTAAATAGAAAACCAAGTTTATACATATGAGTGAACTAGAACAAGAAGAGAATTTAAGAACTAATCTAAAAATAATAAATACAAACATATTATTAATTATGCAATTAATAAAAGATAATAAGAATAATGAAGAAAAATTTGAATCTAGTAATACTACTAAAGTACCAGTAGAACTAGAAGAACAAGGTTATGAAATCCTAGAAAAGAAAATAACTAAAGAATATTCACAGCTATTTCCAGAGTTACTTTTAAAGAAAAGAATAGAAATAGAATATAAAAGAGTAATTGAACAATCTTAATAATATTAAAAAATGAAAAAATCATTGATGAAGAAATCATTAGATACCCTGATAGTCCATTTAAAATATACAAAACCAATCAAGATAGACAATTTGCAGAAATTAGTGAAGGAAAATTTTATTTAACAACAGATAGAAAACAAATGATATTAGAAACAATATTTGATAGGGAACGAAGACTAGCTAAAGAAAATGATTTAGTTCAAATAACAAATATAGAAAGTAATTACCCAGAAAATAAAACAATTAATGAGATATATAAAAACATAGAAAAACTAGAAAGAAAATATGATGAAAGAATGAGAAAAATGAAAGAATCTATAAAAATAATACATATTAATACCAAACAAATATTAGATAAAGTTTACAGAGTAGAAAATAATTTTAAAGAAGAAACACAAAATCTGAAAATCGAGTATAATAATAGGTTTGATAAAATAGAAGAACACTTTATAAGTAATCTCAAAGATAATAATGAAATTTCAAAAATACATGAATCAGAGGATGAAACATTAAATAATACTACAATAGAAGCTTTAAATACCAAAATCCAAAGACTTGAGGTAAATAATATTTTTTTCACTATTTCTAAGTCTTCATAGCTAGGTTTTGAATATAATTTTAATCCTTTTTCGATTGGTAAAATAAGATCCGCAAAAGGGGATCTATAGTAATTGGTCTTAATTTGTTTTTTTGTATAGATTTGATGTTGATTGGGTAATATATAAGCATTCTTACATTGTACTATCATAACTTTTGATCCATTTGTCATGTTTATTCCTTCTAACATCCAATATAGGACTAATGCCTTTTCTATATTTTGGTCAGTTAGACTTATTGAATAATTTGACTTAATTATAAATCTTACTTTTTGATAAATAAGATTTCCTTTAAGTTGTGCTATAATGGTTTGTTCTATAGGTTCTTTAATTCTATCGTTAGCTAACTGTAATTCTAAAGGAGTATTTATTCCTTCCTTAAAACAGGCTTTTATTATTATTTCAACAGCTGCTAATTCTACAAATCTAAATGTAATTGGTTTATTTTTTTAACATATTGTTAATTTTAGCTATTTCTTCATATAGTACTTCATGTGTAATTAATGGGACTTTAGTGTTGCCTTGTACTTGTGTTATGTCTATAATCAGCTATAACAAAATATTCTTCCTTTTTCTTTCTAAAAAACTTAGTTAAATTAGTCAATTCCAATTTTTTCTCAATTATTTTATTGGGTGACAAAGTAAATCCTTCATACTTCAATTCATTATATCTTTGTAAATCAAAAATAGCTCTTTGATTTTTATGTTGTACTGTTATATCTTCATCGTAATCAACTTCTTGTAGTTCTTTATCCATTACTATCAGTTTCAGTATTATCTTCTGTTTCACTACTCATTATTTCATTAATTTCATTATTATCTATTTCATATTCTAAAACGTATATTTCTTCATCGGGTGGTATATTAGTTTTTCCTAGTTCATATTCAGCTATATGTAATTCAATAAAATTTATATATTTTATATTTTTATTGGTGTTTTTATTTGTTTTAGTTTTACATTCTCTTGCTATATGTCCTATCTGACCACAATTATAACATCTACATTTTTTGGGGTTATTGACATACTTATAAACTTTTCTGTGAACAAAGTAATTTCTATTTGATTTTTTCTTGTTTCTATATTTTCCATAAGGTTTGAATCTTTTATATCTTCTTCTCTTTATTTTAGACCTTTTATTCTTATAGTTTTTATGTAATTTATGACATCTAAGTTTTGGTATCTCATATCTTTCACAACAATTACTTATTTTAGCTTGTTTTCTAAATGCCTTTTGGTTATTAACTTCGATACAATAATTTATAGACCACGTTTGTAAAAATGCTATTCGTTCTCCTAGAGTTTCTGACTTAGGTTCCTTAGCATATGCTTCTTGTACCATAGTGTTTGTAGGTATTGGTAATTTTTCAAAATATAATTTTCGAAATACAGCCAGTTGTTCAGGTGTTTCGGTTCCTAATTCATAATAATTCATTTGGAGTGCACAAGTATATCTATTTAAATCTTCTGGACACAAAGAATTTTTCCATATTATATAATTGGGATGTACTATATTCCTTTTTAGCTTCTGCATGTTTTAAATCTGCATTTAAATTTCCAAACTCTCTTCTAATTACATGTTCATATTTTTTCAACATTTGTGTTGATTCTGTCATATCTTGTCCCTCTATTTTAGTACTTCGTATTTCTGTTAAGTCTTTTATTCCTATATTTGATAAATAATTTCTTACTATTCCTATTATTGGTTCTTCAATATAACTAGACACCGCACTAACTGGTATTTTAGCTTCTATTAATTTTGCATTTATTCTTGCTGTCCAATTTTGTATATCTAATTCAATATTTGTAGAGCAGTATAAATTTAAAATTTCTCCTGTTTGATTATCTTTTGGTATGTAGTCATTCTCTATTTTTCTCCGCTATTTCCATACATAGTCATTATTCCTATAGTTGTAATCATATTTTTTCTTTCTAAAATTAGGTTTATAATTTCTACTTGTTTCCATATAAGAATATTCCTCATCATTTGTAAGTGCATTAATTTCATTATCTTTTTCTGAATTAAAGTCTGATTCTACATAATTTGAATATCTAAATTCTTGACTAGATTGTTCAGAATTAAAATCGTCATTATTTTCTTCTATATTATTTACCTCAATATTATTTACCTCAAGTCTTTCGATTTCATTATTTAAAGCTTCTATTGTAGTATTATTTAATGTTTCATCCTCTGATTCATGTATTTCTGAAATTTCATTATTATCTTTGAGATTACTTATAAGCTGTTCTTCTATTTTATCAAACCTATTATTATACTCGATTTTAAGATTTTATATTTCTTCTTTAAAATTATTTTCTACTCTGTAAACTTTATCTAATATTTGTTTCGTATTAATATGTATTATTTTTATAGATTCTTCCATTTTTCGCATTCTTTCATCATATTTTCTTTCTAGTTTTTCTAATTTTTCATATATCTCATTAATTGTTTTATTTTCTGGGTAATTACTTTCTATATTTGTTATTTGAACTAAATCATTTTCTTTGGCTAGTCTTCGTTCCCTATCAAATATTGTTTCTAATATCATTTGTTTTCTATCTGTTATTAAATAAAATTTTCCTTCACTAATTTCTGCAAATTGTCTATCTTGATTGGTTTTGTATATTTTAAATGGACCATCAGGGTATCGAATGATTTCTTCATCAATGATTTTTTCATTTTTATTCATTATTAAGATTGTTCGATTACTCTTTTATATTCTATTTCTATTCTTTTCTTTAAAAGTAACTCTGGAAATAGGTTTGAATATTCTTTAGGTGTGATATTGTGTTATTTTATCATTTGTATTTCTAATTCTTAGATCACAAGATAATTCTCTCATTACTATTTTTTCTTTGCAGTTTTGTATTTGTATTTTCATGATAAATCAAACAAGTAATTATATAAGCAATTAAATAGTACAAGGAAATATTCTTTTCTGTATGAACTTCCTGTTAGACTCAATCCCTTTGCTCAAAATAAACCTTAATCAGTTAATAATAATTCTATTAGCTTTCATATAAGTACTGTTAATCCGCTTTTCAACCCTTAAGCACTTAAGTAGAATTAAATAAATTCATGCTTTTCAACCTCACCACATAGGTTTTATGCATCACGCCCTCAACGCCTTCTCATTCATCAACGGCTAAACGGGCTCCTGCTACCAATTGTCTCTTGGTTTCTAAATATGATTTTACTTAATTGGGGAAAGCATAATTAAGATAGCACACATCTTATATGAAATCATAGAATCACTTTAACAGATCTTAGTATTATTATAAACTAGGGGATTGAATTTAAATTCAGTTCATAAGACAAAGATATACCTTATCTGCTTCCATATTTGATAAATAAATATCGTAGCTCTCTGGTAATCCTGCCTTGTCAACTTTGCCAAGCTTTGATGAATAGTAGCTCTGATACCAAGTAAGGTGTGAAGCGTGATTATTTTAGGGAGAGGAAGGGATTCAGAGAGATGTAGTGAAGAAATGGGGAGAAGCTGATGATTCTTGCTTCCTCAGTGGTTCTTATTTATAGGCAAAGCTTTTACAAGTGCCGTATAATTTTTACAAAACTATTCATACTATTACAAATACTATTGACTACAGTAAAAGTGAAAATACTATTCATAATATTCACATATTTTTCGTCTGTTTTTAAAGCTTCAGCCGCCTATTTTCTAGCTGTATCTTATGATAACTGTTACAATACTTATCTATTATCTGTTACAAGATAGATATTACAAGGTTACTTTTTTCACCCTGTCTCGTAGTAGCTTGCGCTTATCTTGACACGACTTCTTGTTGGCTCCCAGAAGATTCGGTTGTATCTTCATCCTCCATATCTTCTATTATGGGAACGGTAGTTTGTTAGTTTTTTCATATCTGGCATATATGATTATTATTTTGCTGCATCCAGCTACAGTATCTCCTCAAAGTATCTATGGTCATAAAATTTCGTGGAATATACCAGGTAACTGGTTCTTGGTCTGGATGGAGTAAACTCCATATCCAAGATTTTATAGTTTCCACGGCATCATAACCATACTCTTTGCTTTGAGAGATAATTAGTGTATTAAGTTCCTTATGGTTTACCCATACTGGAGTCTTAACTATATTGCATAATGCTTCATAGATTGCCTTCACCTTAACTGCGCGCTTTTTCCGGAGGATCTATGGTATATCATTTACATTTAACTCAGGCTGGGCTATAATTTATTCAGGGATAAGATAACTACTGGTACATCCCATCTTGATAACTCGGATACATTGTTTTATCTCATGAAATGTAGCTTCACCAGGGGCAGTGTAACATCATTCAAAGATCATAGAGCACTTTGCAATATTTAAATAAGTTTTAGCTGCCTTGTATAATTGCGGAATTGACGATAGCTCTTCTCTATTCATAGTGTAGACAGAATTGGAGAAGGCCATAGTCGTATCTTTGCTTTGACTAGCTTAGCATTACAGCCTGGTAATGCAATTAACTCGTTTATCTTTTTCAGAGGATTAGTGACATAGCATCTGTCTATTTCTTGTTGATTATCTTTTATTGTCAACTCAAGGACTGTATTTAGCTTTTTTTGCAATAACTCGGAAATTAGAAATATATTCTCGAACCAAAGGGTTCATAGTTTATTTTTTTCCAAGGGTTAATTTTTCTTTGTATGAGGTAGTATCTCGTATGAGAGTAGGAAATTCCATCTCGTTAATAAATATTTTTGGGCTAACTTGGTTTGGAAAATATCTTTGTAAGGACATATTTTTCCTATTCATAGGAGTATTAATTTTTTTTGTAATAGCTCGGTTTTTATAGTTTTGGCTACTACCAATATCTGCTCGCTCCTTTCCTGGATTGGTGGAAGCTACTCTTTTCATAAGAGCTACTTCTTCCATTAGCTCTTTTATTTGTATCTTTTGCTCCCGATTCTCTTGAATCAATTGCTGCACTAACCCGAGAGAGATAATTTGCATAACAATTTTCGTTAGTCTTTAATAATTCAACAGAAAACACATATTGATTGATGTCAGCTATTATTCTATTTATTTCCTTTCTAGTTATGGAATCTTGTAATTTTTGGATAACCAACTCCTAACAGTTCTATTATCTGTTCTAATTATGAATTTACTATAAACTATTTCTTTTTTTATTTATGTCCCAATTGATTTGCTTTAAAGGTTCCTGAATGATATCTACATATATATTCTTTTTTATCATTTTTGTATGTATATTTTAATACTGCTCCATAACCATTATTGTTTTCACTAGCATTTGTTTCAACTATCCATATAAATTCTTTATCTTCATCTGGAAAGCTTAGTTTTGGTAATTTGCTAACTAATTCTTTAATTTTTTTCTACAATCTTAGTATCAGTATCTTCCCATCTAAAATCGCAGTCTTTCCGCAATTTTTAATAAGTGGTTCAGTATATTGTGATAGTTTTGGTATAAATTCCCTAACCTGATTCACTATTCCTAAGAATTTTTGTAGTTCTTTCTTAGTATTAATCTCCTTTTGAAATTCTATAATTTTTTGGGCTATATGGTCTTGCATTTTTATTCCCGCTTTATCTATTTCAAATCCTAAGAATTTAATCTGTGTTTTAAATAATTCCATTTTCTTTTTACTTAATACTATTCCACTATTTGTTATTATTTCTATAAATGTTCTAATAATGTATAGTGTTCTTCATGTGTTTTGGAATATATAAGTATATCATCTATATATACTACACAATTTGATAATTGATTTAAATATTTATCCATAAATGCTTGGAATCTGCCAGGGGCATTTTTATATCCAAAGGGTAAAACATTCCATTCGTAAAATCCATTAGGTACTTTAAATGATGTTAATTGTTTAGATTCTTCAGTTAGTTTTAATTGGTGAAAACTACTTTTACAATCAAACTTTGAAAAATAATTATAACCTTGTATTTGCCTCATTTTAAGTATCTTATTTGGTATGGGGTATTTATATGTTATTGTTTTTTCGTTTAAAATTCTATAATCTATAACCATTCTAATGTTTCCTCTTTTTTGTTCTGAATGATTATTAACTATAAATGCACTGCTACTATGTTTTGAATTACTTGGTCTAATTAGTTTTCCAGCTAATAGTTCTGTTATATGCATTTTAAATTCTATTTCATCTCGCTGTGTATTATTAAAAGGTTTTTGGGTTATTATACTATTTGGGTCTTTTAACGTTATCTTTATTTCAGTTTTATGCTTATGCCAGTTTGCTAAAGGATTTTCATTGCATAATTCTTCTAACTTAGTTTTTAAAGGAGTAAACTTATCTAGCTTATCTAAATGTAGTATACCAATTTCTATAGTTTCTAAATTATCAATATTTTCCCTTTTTATTGTCATTTTCTGGACTAGTTTTGCTTCTTCTCCTATTTTACATTTTTCCCATTCCATTGGCATTCGTTCCCTGTTTTTAACTATTTTAGCTCTTAACTTATGTTGAAAAGGGGTAAATAATGTAAGGAATTCTTTATCTGTACTAAATGGTTTATATTGATTTAAGAAATTTGTTCCTAATATAATGTCTTTTCCTATTAATTCAAAGCAATATACTTTATGTATAACAAGTATTTAATTCCAAATCTGTATTCGTACATTTGTTTGGTAAAGGGTAATTTTACTACTATTGTTATTAAAGTCGTTTATCTTAAAAGGAGTGTTTAACTTTTTCCATTCAGGTAAACAGTTTTCTTTCATAATTGTTGTTTGTGCTCCTGTATCTACCATTGGTGTATAATGTCTACTTTTATATCCTTCAAAGATTATTTTTATAAGTATATAGGTTAAATTACTCAGTTTTGTTAAGGATTGCTAATTCATTTTTCATTTTACGTAATTTTTGTTCTAATATTTCTATGTTTCTTATTTTCTTTTGTTCTTCGTTAGATAATGTTCTTATACTATCTCTATGGCATCCTGCAATACATAATATGTGTAATCTTTGACTTATATAGGCTTTCTCTTCTTTTGCTATCTCTATCTGTTTTTGTAATTTTATTAATTCTATGATACTTGGTATAGCATTACTCATTGATTATTCTAGTTTTAGCCTGGGTTTGATTATAAGTAAATTCAAAATAGTCTTGTTCTATTTTCCAGGGTTTAACCTTTTCTAAAAATTCTTTTCCTAACACTATCTTATTATTTAGGGTTATAACATATTCAATATTTATATCTTGTAGTGCAATTTTTGTTGTAAGAATTATTAGTCTATTAAAATTTTCATTAATGTTTACTATTTGGTTTGACAATTTTTCTAATGGAATTGAATTGCTTTCAGCAGTAACATCGAGCTTTGCAGTTAAACTCTTTGTTCCTATTTGTATAATTATATAATATTCCTGTGATTTTATTTGAATAGGTAAGTTCTCATTTCGTTCTTTTCTAGATCTAGAAATACTTAAGCGTCTTTTCACTATTTCTAAGTCTTCATAACTAGGTTTTGAATATAATTTTAATCCTTTTTCGATATGGTAAAATAAGATCCGCAAATAGTAATTGGTCTTAATTTGTTTTTTGTATAGATTTGATGTTGATTGGTTAATATATAAGCATTCTTACATTGTACTGTCATAACTTTTGATCCATTTGTCATGTTTATTCCTTCTAACATCCAATATAGGAGTACTGCCTTTTCTATATTTTGGTCAGTTAGACTTATTGAATAATTTGGCTTAATTATAAATCTTACTTTTTGATAAATAAGATTTCCTTTAAGTTGTGCTATAATGGCTTGTTCTATAGGTTCTTTAATTCTATCGTCAGCTAATTGTAATACTAAAGGAGTATTTATTACTTCCTTAAAGCTGGCTTTTATTATTATTTCAACAGCTGCTAATTCTACAAATCTAAATGTAATTGGTTTATTTTTTAACATGTTAATTTTAGCTATTTCTTCATATAGTACTTCCTGTGTAATTAATGGGACTTTAGTGTTACCTTGTACTTGTGTTATGTCTATAACATATTCTTTATCAGCTATAACTAAATATTCTTCCTTTTTCTTTCTAAAAAACATAGTTAAATTAGTCAATTCAAATTTTTTCTCAATTATTTTATTGGGTGACAAAGTAAATCCTTCATACTTCAATTCATTATATCTTTGTAAATAAAAAATAGCTCTTTGATTTTTATGTTGTACTGTTATATCTTCATCGTAATCAACTTCTTGTAGTTCTTTATCCATTACTATCAGTTTCAGTATTATCTTCTGTTTCACTACTCATTATGTAACAACCCATAATTTTGCACCTAGTTTTTCGCAAGAATTTCTCTAAAACTATTATTTTCTCTAAATTAATTATTTTTATTTTATAATTTTGGGAGCCGAATTATTATTTTTATTTTTATGGCGTGTCAATATGTTTATTTCATTTATATTTATAATATAATTTATTAGAATTATTTTTATTATTAAGTATTTTCAAAGTTTAGGTGCGATTTAGGAATTAACCGTTTTATCGCGTATCGGGCTTTCGGAGCGTGGATCGTTGTTGAATTTGGGCCGAAAGTTTTGTGTGGGTTTTGGGCTTGGGGCAGCCGGCCAAGTGAAGTAATAGGAGAGCCTTCTCCTTTTCTTTTCTCTTTTGTTTTCCTTAAGACTCTTTGATGCCTTATAACCCCCCCTTAATGATTTCTTTAATTAAAACCTCATTAAACCTCTTAATTCAATTCAAATTCTGATTAGAAAATCAGAATCCTTTGGCTGCCATTCTCCATATTTTCGGCCATCATCACCATTTTCATTCTCTCAAATTTTCTTCATTTCTCCTCTTTGATAATTGTTCGTGATTTGTTTTTGTGGCTTTTTCCTTATACTTGGTGCTTGGGATTTGAAGAAGAAGAGGGACACACGCCTATTGTGGGGATTTCCAGAAGTTTTTAGCTCGCCTCCGACGATCCAGGTAACTAGTTGTTATCCTAGAAACATAGTGATTAGAGTAGTATTCGGTATTAGATTAATACGTTAGAAATTATTTAAAATACTTTTTGAATGATATTTTTGATGAAATTTGACATGAACATACGTGACACATGCTATGTGAATACTGTGTAGAGAAAAATAATTTTTACATGATTTTTAATATTTATTTGATTTAATTAGTATTTTCTGCGTTTTTGGCTAAATTTCATAATAATTATTGAACGACTGTTAAAATTGATGAAATAATTTTTCTTAGATCATGTTACATGCGTATAATGTATTCCATGCCTTAGAATAATTTTTATCTACTTTTTACTGTTTTAGTTAATTGATATATCTGTTTTTGTAATTTCTGTTCAGTCAGTATATAATTTATTAAAATTATTTATAGAGGTAGAAAAATTAATTTATTTGAATAATAAGTATTTTCGTGAGTTTTTACATGTTATGTGAAATTTTGGTAATTTTTGGGCGTTTTTTATGTTTTTAATTATTATAATGGCTTATTTGAGGAATCTGTATATTAACTGTTAAAAAATACTTTTGGAGTCCAAAAATTATAAATAAAAATTTTACCATGTCAGTAGAGCCATTAGGGTAATATGGTAATTTTTCTGGGATTTTACTGCTCGAATTTGTTAGTTTCATAATTATTATGGTGTTTTTGTGATGAAATTGAGGATACACTTTTAAATTGTTTGAGGTCTTATAATTCATAATTTAATATTTTCTGGGTTGCTGATTTTCAGTAGTACACAGTATGCATCATTTGGGTAACCACATGTTTAGGTTTGATTTATGAAATAAAATGATTTAATTGTTATTACTCTTTTAATGAATATGATTTAGAGTTACTTGGTGATGTATTTGTGATTGAGTGTGGCTGCTGTAAAAACCAGTATATTGTCATTGTTGATGTTTGGGAATGTTCAAGTGTTATTGTGAGAGTTATTTGTTGATTATTGTATAAGTGATATATTTTGAGAGAATATGAAGAACTGTTTTGATGAACTGTGGGTATAAGGCCGGGTGGCATCCCCTTTTTGATGAATATTTTTGATGAATGATACTTAGTTTGTATGCATGATTGTATTTTGAGATAAGAATATCCGGTGGGATAGATGTAGTCCCCGGTTAAGAATATGCCAACCACCTGGTTTGCGAACTAGGGGTACACCTGGGTTAATTGTTGTCGTCCGAGAGGTCAGGGAGTTCTGC
Organism: Beta lomatogona; assembly: GCA_947646795.1. Lineage (NCBI taxonomy): Eukaryota > Viridiplantae > Streptophyta > Magnoliopsida > Caryophyllales > Amaranthaceae > Beta > Beta lomatogona. The sequence continues at coordinate 375,431 of CANSNZ010000003.1, forward strand.
GTGTTCTACCCTACATCGGGAGTTTGGCCATTCTTAGACACAGGCAGTGGGGAACGTAAGCCCATAGACTGACCTGGAGATTGCGATCTGACAAACCTTAGGAAGTGATTTGCGAATCACTGGCGTTCGGTTTCTGACTCAATAACTTGTTGTATTTTGATATTTATTTTTATTATTATTATTATTATTATTATTATTATTATTATTTATTTATATTAGAATTATGTCACTCACTATATCATGTTTACTTAATGATCTCTTGATTTATCTATGAGCTTTATGATTTCTATGTGCATGCTATGGATGTAATGATTGCATGTTGTTCTTTTCTTAATAATCTACCTCTGAATGGTGCTTTGATTGCTATTGTTCTGGGAGAACTGCTAGTTACTCCCCACTGACTGTGGAAATATTTAATATAATCTTGCAGATGGAAATGAATGCTAGGCTTGTGACTGCTTGGGCTAGCAGTGTGAGAGTTGGTTGTGAGAAGAAGCTTCTAGTTCTGTTTTTGGTAGATGAACTTTATATAGGTCATAGGGAGACTTATTTTTGGATTGCTTTCAAGGATACTAGTTTTATTTAAGTTTATTTTGGGAGACTTGCATGTCTCATGGTATTTTGGATTTGATAGTATGATACAATTGGGATGCTTCTTTTATGTTAGAACTATGATGTTTACTCGGAGATTTATTCCCTTTTAAGCTATGAATTTTGAATTATTATCTTTATTTATTGTTTTAGAGTAGCATAACCGTCCCGACGTTATTTCCGCTAACGTCTTTTTAGTATTTCTTGAATTGATAAGGTTTAGTATCTTAGTAGTAGAAGGACGGGGTGTTACACATTATTTCATTAATTTCATTATTATCTGTTTCATATTCTAAGACGTATATTTCTTCATCGGGAGCTACATTTTTTTTCCTAGTTCATATTCAGCTATATGTAATTCAATGAAATTTATATTTTTTATATTTTTATTGGTGTTTTTATTTGTTTTAGTTTTACATTCTCTTGCTATATGCCCTATCTGGCCAAAATTATAACATCTACATTTTTTGGGGTTATTGACATACTTATAAACTTTTTTTTAACAAAGTAATTTCTATTTGATTTTTTCTTGTTTCTGTATTTTCCATAAGGTTTGAATCTTTTTTATCTGCTTCTCTTTATTTTAGACCTTTTATTCTTATAGTTTTTATGTAATTTATGACATCCAAATTTTGGTATCTCATATCTTTCACAACAATTACTTATTTTAGCTTGTTTTCTAAATGCCTTTTGGTTATTAACTTCGATACAATAATTTCTATACCATGTTTGTAAAAATGCTATTCGTTCTCCTATTGTTTCTGACTTAGGTTCCTTAGCATATGCATCTTGTACCATAGTGTTTATAGGTATTGGTTATTTTTCAAAATATAATTTTCGAAATACAGCCAGTTGTTCAGGTGTTTCGGTTCCTAATTCATAATAATTCATTTGGAATGCACAAGTATATCTATTTAAATCTTCTGGACACATAGAATATATTTCCATATTATATAATTGGGATTTACTATATTCCTTTTTAGCTTCTGCATGTTTTAAATCTGCATTTAAATTTCCAAACTCTCTTCACATTACATGTTCATATTTTTTCAACATTTGCGTTGATTCTATCATATCTTTTCCCTCTATTTTAGTACTTCGTATTTCAGTTAAGTCTTTTATTCCTATATTAGATAAATAATTTCTTACTATTCCTGTTATTGTTGCTTCAATATAACTAGACGCCGCACTAACTGGTATTTTAGCTTCTATTAATTTTGCATTTATTCTTGTTGTCCAATTTTGTATATCTAATTCAACATTTGTTGAGCAGTCTAAATTCAAAGTTTCTCCTGTTTGATTATCTTTTGGTATGTAGTCATTCTCTATTTTTCTCTGATATTTGCATATATAGTCATTATTCCTATAGTTGTAATCATATTTTTTCTTTCTAAAATTAGGTTTATAATTACTACTTATTATGTTGCCTTGTGATATCTTCATCATAATCTACTTCCTGTAATTCTTTATCCATTACTATAAGTTTCAGTGGCATCTTCTTCTTCACTACTTATTATTTCATTAATTTCATTACTATCTGTTTCATATTCTAAAACATATATTTCTTCATCTGGTGATATGTTTGTTTTTCCTATTTCATATTCAGCTATATGCAATTCGATAAAATTTATATTTTTGTTATTTTTACTAGTGTTCTTATTTATTTTAGTTTTACATTCTCTTGCTATGTGACCTATTTGTCCACAATTATAACATCTACACTTTTTAGGATTTTTAGCATAATTGAAAATTTTTCTTTTAACAAAGTAATTCTTATTAGATTTCTTTTTATGTCGATATTTTCCATATGAACCTTTTATATCTTCGTTGTCTTAATTTGGGTCTTCTATGTTTATGGTTTTTGTTTAATAGTTGTCGGTGCTAGTTTGTTTTCAGTATAAACCTAATGTTGATTAGTTAATATATAAGCAGTTTTGCATTGTACAGTCATAACTTTAGATTCATTTATTATTTCAATTCCATCTAATTTCCAATATAAAACTAATGCCTTTCCTATATTCATATCAGTTAAACTTATTGAATAGTTTGGTTTGATTATGAATCTTACCTTTTGATAAATAAGATTGCCTTTAAGTTGTGCTATAATAGCCTTTTCAATAGGTTCTACTATTCTATCATCTGCCAATTCTAATTATAAGGGCGTATCTATTCCTTCTTTAAAGCAGGCCATTATCATTATATCTATGGCTGCTAATTCAACAAATCTAAATGTAATTGGTTTATTTCCCAATGATTGATTATTTTTTGTTATTTCTTCATTTAGTACTTCATTTGTTATTAGTGGAACTTTAGTATTTCCCTGTACTTGCGTTATATCCATGACATGTTCCCTATCAGCTATTACTAAATATTCTTTCTTTTGCTCCCTAAATAGTTTTGCTAATAAATCGAAATTTTTCTCAAATATTTTATTTGGAGATAGAGTAAATCCTTCATGTTTTAATTTATCATACTTTTGTAAATCAAAAATAGCTCTTTGATTTTTATGTTGCCTTGTGATATCTTCATCATAATCTACTTCCTGTAATTCTTTATCCATTACTATCAGTTTCAGTGGTATCTTCTTCTTCACTACTTATTATTTCATTAATTTCATTACTATATGTTTCATATTCTAAAATATATATTTCTTCATCTGGTGGTATGTTTGTTTTTCCTATTTCATATTCAGCTATATGCAATTCGATAAAATTTATATTTTTGTTATTTTTACTAGTGTTCTTATTTATTTTAGTTTTACATTCTCTTGCTATGTGACCTATTTGTCCACAATTATAACATCTATACTTTTTAGGATTTTTAGCATAATTGTAAATTTTTCTTTTAACAAAGTAATTCTTATTAGATTTCTTTTTATGTCTATATTTTCTATATGGTTTAAACCTTTTATATCTTCGTTGTCTGAATTTGGGTCTTCTAGTTTTATGGTTTTTTTTTTAATTTATAACACCCAAATTTAGGTTCCTTAGCATATGCTTCTTGTACCATAGAATTTATAGGTTTTGGTAATTTTTCAAAATATAATTTTCAAAATATAGCTAATTGATTTTGTGTTTCCGTTCCTAATTCATAATAATTTAATTGAAATGCACAATTTTTTCTTTGTAAATCTTCTGGGCACATTGAACATATTTCCATATTATATAATTGAGATTTGCTATATTCTTTCTTAGCTTCTGCATGTTTTAAATCTGCATTTAAGTTTCCAAATTCTCTTCTAATTACAATTTGATATTTCTTCAGCATTTGTGTTGAGTCTGTCATTTCTTGTCCTTTTATTTTAGTACTTCGTATTTCTGTTTGGTCTTTTATTCCTATATGAGTTAACCAATTTTTAACTATTCCTGTAATAGTTCCTTCAATATAATTAGAAGCCATGCTAACTGGTATTTTAGCTTCTATTAGTTTTGCATTTATTCTAGCTACCCAATTTTGTATATCAAGATCAACATTTTTTGAGCAATCTAAATTTAAAGTGTCTCCTATTTGATTCTCCTTTGGTATGTAGTCATCTTCTATTTTTCTTCAATATTTCCATATATGTTCATTAGTTCTATAGTTATGCTTATAATTTTTCTTTCTAAATGTAAGTTTATAAAATCTACTAGTTTCCATATAAAAGTAATTGTCATCTTCTATAAGTACATTAATGTTTTTATCTTTTTCTGAATTAAAATCTGATTCTACATAATTTGAATATCTAAATTCTTGACTCGATTGATCGGAATTAAAATCTTCATTATTTTCCTCTTTATTATTTACTTCAAGTCTTTCTATTTCAGTATCTAGGGTTTCTAATATATCATTATTTATTGTTTCTTCATCCGATTCATGAATTTTCGATATTTCATTCTTTTCTTTAAGTAGAAGCTGTTATTCTATTTTATCAAATCTATCACTATATTCTATTTTAAGATTTTGTATTTCGTCATTGAAATTATTTTCTACTCGGTAGACTTTATCTAATATTTGTTTAGTGTTAATATGTATTATTTTTATAGATTCCTCCATTTTTCTCATTCGTTCATCATATTTTCTTTCCAATTTTTCTAACTTTTTAAGTATGTCATTTATCGTTTTAGTTTCTTGATAATTGTTTTCTATATTTATTATTGGTACTAAATCATTTTCTTTAGCTAGTCTTCTTTCTCTATCAAACTCGGTTTCTAGTATCATATGTTTTCTATCTTCTATTAAGTATAATCGTCCTTCCATTATTTCTGCAAATTGTCGATACTGATTTGTTTTATGTATTTTAAATGGACCATCATGATATTTAATAATTTCTTCATCAATGATTTTTTCATTCTTATTCATTGTTAGAGTTGTTCTATTATTCTCTGATATTCAACTTCTATTCTTTTTCTTAAAAGTAATTATGGGAATAACTGGGAATATTCTTTAGTTATTTTCTTATCTAAGATTTCATAACCTTGTTCTTCTAGTTCTATCAGTACTTTAGTATTACTAGCCTCAATTTTGCTTTCTGTATTCTTATTATCTTTTAATAGTTGTATAATTAATAAGATGTTTGTATTTATTATTTTTAAATTAGTTACTAGAATTTTCTTCTTGCTCTAATTCACTTATATGTATAGGCTTGACCTATTTATTGTATAATCAATGTACTCTTCTATTATTTTGTCACCTCTGTCTTCCTGTTCTTTAATTTTGTATGTTCAGTAGTTTTATTTGATCATCTAGGTATTTTATTTGTCTTTCTGTATCAATTTCATCATATTCTCCACTTAATTTAGCCTTTTCTAGTATTTGTATTTTATTTAAGATCGCTATGCTCTTTTGATTTCTGAGTCCAAGGTTTTTAATATCTGATTGTATAGTTGACAGTAAGAATTTATTATTAGATTTTCTTATAGCTTTTCTAATTGTGACTTAGTTGTCATATATATAATGAATTTTGTAAATGTTTAAGTTCTATTTTCTTTTCTACAAGTTTATTTTTCTTATTTAGGATCTTATTTAAATATTTTAGCATAGCTTCTTTCATTTCGCATCATTTCTTCCGTATGCTTCATATAAATAATATTCATAAGCATCTATTTTATCTTGTAAAATCGTAATTTGAACGTCTAAAATTATTTCTCGAATTTCAATATCTTGTTTAACACTTCTTATTTGTGATTTCATTAATAAGACCGGTAAATATAACTGGTAAATTTTATTTAGAACATTCGTTGAACTCAATCCCCTTTGCTCATAATAATCCTTAATCAATTAGTAACAATTCTATCATCCTTCATATAAGTATTACTAATCCGCTCTTCTACCCTTAAGCATTTATGCAAAATTAAATAAGACCATACTTTTTCAACCACACCACATAGGTTTTATGCATCACGTCCTCTACGCCTTCGCATTCTCAACGGCTAAACGGACTCCTGCTACCAATTGTCTCTTGGTTTTAAAGCATGATTTTACTTAATTGGGGAAAGCATAACTAAGATAGTACTCATCCTAAATGAAGTTATAGAATCATTTTAACAGATCTCCGTATTATTATAAACTAGAGGATTGAATTTAAATTCAGTTCATAAGACAGAGATATACCTTAGCTTCTTCCATATATGATAACAAGATATCTTCACTGATGATAGCCTTCAGTATCCTTGCTCTGATACCAACTTAGGATCTTTATGCGGAATTTAAAAATTTTGTGGAAGAAAATAATAGAGAGAAAAGCGATGATGCCAAAGCTGCATCAAGGCTTTCTTATTTATAGGCAAACATTTACAATGTTCGTACATATTTTTGTTACTATTACATTATTGTTCACACTACTATTTGCTACAGTAAAAAGTACTATTCACTACTATCTATGCTTTCCAGCTATTATGCTTTTAGCTGGATATCTTCCGTTCACTTATCTTTCAATTGTTACATAGTGCTTATCTAATTATTATTCTTACTATTGCTAGTTGACATTTGTTTTATATTTACAAGATATGCTATATCTCTACTGTTGGTTCCATTATGCTTGGTGATTATTCACCTCTATCTTCACTACTGTCCATATCTTTGATAATTGGTACAATAATTTGTTTGCTACCACACATTTTACACGTGTGATGATTTACTTGATGCATCCAGCTACAGTATTTCTTCAAGGTATCTGGAGTCATGAAATCTCGAGGAATATACCTTGTAACTGGTGTCTGATCTGGGTGAAGCAAACTCTATATCCAGGATTTGATAGTTTCAATAGCATCATGGCCATATACTCTACTTTGAGATATAATCAAAGTATTTAACTCTTTATGGTTTATCCATGTAGGGGTTTTTATTATAGTACATAACGCTTCATATATTGTTTTAATTGTAACAACTATTTTTCTCGAACAATATCTGGTACATCATTAATGTTTATCTCAGGCTGAGCCATAGTTTTTTCAATGATGATGTAACTGGTAGTACATCCCATTTTAATAATTTGTAAGCTTTGCTTTATCTCTTGCATAGTAACTTCGCCCGTGGCTGTATAACATCTTACAAAAATCATAGGAGATTTTGTAAGCTGTAAATAATTTTTTGCTGCTTTGTATAGACTAGGAATTGAGGATAATTCATCCCCGGTCATAGTATATACTAAATTTAAGAGACCATAGTCATAAGCTGCTTTAACTAGATTTGCATTGCATCCGGGCAACGCTATTAATTCATTTATCTTTTTTAGAGGATTGGTAACATATCCTCTTTCTGTCTCATTTTGGCTATCTCTAATGATAACCTCAGGAACTATATTTAGTACTATAATAAAAACCCCTATATGGATAACCCATAAAGAGTTAAATACTTTAATTATATCTCAAAGTAGAGTATACGACCATGATTATCAAATCCAGGATATGGAGTTTGCTTCACCCAGATCAGACACCAGTTACAAGGTATATTCCTCGAGATTTCATGACTCCAGATACCTTGAAGAAATACTGTAGCTGGATGCATCAAGTAAATCATCACACGTGTAAAATGTGTGGTAGCAAACAAATTATTGTACCAATTATCAAAGATATGGACAGTAGTGAAGATAGAGGTGAATAATCACCAAGCATAATGGAACCAACAGTAGAGATATAGCATATCTTGTAAATATAAAACAAATGTCAACTAGCAATAGTAAGAATAATAATTAGATAAGCACTATGTAACAATTGAAAGATAAGTGAACGGAAGATATCCAGCTAAAAGCATAATAGCTGGAAAGCATAGATAGTAGTGAATAGTACTTTTTACTGTAGCAAATAGTAGTGTGAACAATAATGTAATAGTAACAAAAATATGTACGAACATTGTAAATGTTTGCCTGTAAATAAGAAAGCCTTGATGCAGCTTTGGCATCATTTCATCTCTCACCACATCTTTCTCTCTCTATTATTTTCTTCCACAAAATTTTTAAATTCTGCATAAAGATCCTAAGTTGGTATCAAAGCAAGGATACTTAAGGCTATCATCAGTGAAGATATCTTATTATCATGTATGGAAGAAGCTAAGGTATATCTTTGTCTTATGAACTGACTTTAAATTCAATCCTCTAGTTTATAATAATACTGAGATCTGTTAAAATGATTCTATAACTTCATATAGGATGAGTACTATTTTAATTATGCTTTCCCGGATTAAGTAAAATCATGCTTTAAAACCAAGAGACAATTGGTAGCAGGAGTCCGTTTAGTCGTTGAGAATGAGAAGGCGTAGAGGACGTGATGCATAAAACCTATGTGGTGAGGTTGAAAAAGTATGGTCTTATGTAATTTTTCTTAAATGCTTAAGGGTAGAAGAGCGGATTAGTAAAACTTATATGAAGGATGATAGAATTGTTATTAATTGATTAAGGATTATTATGAGCAAATGGGATTGAGTTGAACGAATGTTCAAAAGAAAATTTACCAGTCATATTTACCGGTCTTATTAATGAAATCACAAATAAGAAGTGTTAAACAAGATATTGAAATTCGAGAAATAATTTTAGACGTTCAAATTACGATTTTACAAGATAAAATATATACTTATGAAAATTATTTATATGAAGCATACAGAAGAAATGATGCAAAATGAAAGAAGCTATGCTAAAATATTTAACTAAGATCCAAAAAAATAGAACTTAAACATTTACAAAATTCATTGTATATATGACAACTAAGTCACAAATTAGAAAAGCTATAAGAAAAACTAATAATAAATTCTTACTGTCAACTATACAATCAGATATTAAAAACCTTGGACTCAGAAATTAAAAGAGCATAGCAATCTTAAATAAAATACAAATACTAGAAAAGGCTAAATTAAGTGGAGAATATGATGAAATTGATATAGAAAGACAAATAAAGACCTAGATGATCAAATAAAACTACTGAACATACAAATTAAAGAACTGAAAGAAATAGGTGACAAAATAATAGAAGAGTATATTGATTACACAATAAATAGGACAAGCCTATACATATGAGTGAATTAGAGCAAGAAGAAAATATAGTAACTAATTTAAAAATAATAAATACAAACATCTTATTAATTATACAACTATTAAAAGATAATAAGAATATAAAAAGCAAAATTGAGTCTAGTAATACTAAAGTACTGATAGAACTAGAAGAACAAGGTTATGAAATCTTAGATAAGAAAATAACTAAAGAATATTCTCAGTTATTCCCAGAATTACTTTTAAGAAAAAGATTAGAAGTTTAATATCAGAGAATAATAGAACAACTCTAACAATGAATAAGAATGAAGAAATCATTGATGAAGAAATTATTAGATATCATGATGGTCCATTTAAATACATAAAACAAATCAGGATCGACAATTTGCAGAAATAATGGAAGGACGATTATACTTAATAAAAGATAGAAAACAAATGATACTAGAAACCGAGTTTGATAGAGAAAGAAGACTAGCTAAAGAAAATGATTTAGTACCAATAATAAATATAGAAAATAATTATCAAGAAACTAAAACGATAAATGACATACTTAAAAAGTTAGAAAAATTGGAAAGAAAATATGATGAACGAATGAGAAAAATGGAGGAATCTATAAAAATAATACATATTAACACTAAACAAATATTAGATAAAGTCTACCGAGTAGAAAATAATTTCAATGACGAAATACAAAATCTTAAAATAGAATATAGTGATAGATTTGATAAAATAGAAGAACAACTTCTACTTAAAGAAAAGAATGAAATATCTGAAATTCATGAATCGGATGAAGAAACAATAAATAATGATACATTAGAAACCCTAAATACTGAAATAGAAAGACTTGAAGTAAATAATATAGAGGAAAATAATGAAGATTTTAATTCCGATCAATCGAGTCAAGAATTTAGATATTCAAATTATGTAGAATCAGATTTTAATTCAGAAAAAGATAAAAACATTAATGTACTTACAAAAGATGAGGATTACTTTTATTTGGAAACTAGTATAAATTATAAACCTACATTTAGAAAGAAAAATTATAAGCATAACTATAGAACTAATGAACATATATAGAAATATCGAAGAAAAATCGAAGATGACTACATACCAAAGGAGAATCAAATAGGAGACACTTTAAATTTAGATTGCTCAAAAAATGTTGATCTTGATATACAAAATTAGTAGCTAGAATAAATGCAAAACTAATAGAAGCTAAAATACCAGTTTGCATGGCGTCTAATTATATTGAAGGAACTATTACAGGAATAGTTAGAAATTGGTTAACTCATATAGTATTAAAAGATCAAACAGAAATACGAAGTACTAAAATAGAAGGACAAGAAATGACGGACTCAACACAAATGCTGAAGAAATACGAAATTGTAATTAGAAGAGAATTTGGAAACTTAAATGTAGATTTTAAACATGCAGAAGCTAAGAAAGAATATAGCAAATCTCAATTATATAATATTGAAATATGTTCAATGTGCCCAGAAGATTTACAAAGATATAATTGTGCATTTCAATTAGATTATTATGAATTAGGAACAGAAACACAAGATCAATTAGCTATATTTAGATAATTATATTTTGAAAAATTACAAATACCTATAAATTCTATGGTACAAGAAGCATATGCTAAAGAACCTAAATCAGGAACCGTAGGAGAACAAATATTATTTTTGCAAACCTGGTATAGAAATTATCGTATAGAAATTAATAACCAAATTGCATTTAGAAAACAAGCTAAAATAAGTAATTGTTGTGAAAAATACGAAATACCTAAATTTGGATGTTCTAAATTAAACAAAAACTATAAAACTAGAAGACCCAAATTCAGACAACGAAGATATAAAAGGTTCAAACCATATAGAAAATATAGACATAAAAAGAAATCTAATAAGAATTACTTTGTTAAAAGAAAAATTTACAATTATGCTAAAAATCCTAAAAAGTGTAGATGTTATAATTATGGACCAATAGGTCGCATAGCAAGAGAATGTAAAACTAAAATAAATAAGAACACTAGTAAAAATAACAAAAATATAAATTTTATCGAATTGCATATAGTTGAATATGAAATAGGAAAAACAAACATACCATCAGATGAAGAAATATATGTTTTAGAATATGAAACAGATAGTAATGAAATTAATGAAATAATAAGTAGTGAAGAAGAAGATACCACTAAAACTGATAGTAATGGATAAAGAATTACAGGATGTAGATTATGATGAAGATATCATAAGGCAACATAAAAATTAAAGAGCTATTTTTGATTTACAAAAGTATAATAAATTAAAACATGAAGGATTTACTCTATCACCAAATAAAATATTTGAGAAAAAATTCGATTTATTGGCAAAATTATTTAGGAAGCAAAAGAAAGAATATTTAGTAATAGCTGATAGGGAACATGTCACAGATATAATGCAAGTACAGGAAAATACTAAAGTTCCACTAATAACAAATGAAGTACTAAATGAAGAAATAACAAAAATTAATCAATCATTGGATAATAAAACCAATTACATTTAGATTTGTTGAATTAGCAACTACAAAAATAATAATAAAGGCCTGCTTTAAAGAAGGAATAGATACGCCCTTAGAATTAGAATTGGCAGATGATAGAATAGTAGAACCTATTGAAAAGGCTATTATAGCACAACTTAAAGGCAATCTTATTTATCAAAAGGTAAGATTCATAATCAAACCAAACTATTCAATAAGTTTAACTCATATGAATATAGGAAAGGCACTACTTTTATATTGGAAATTAGATGGAATTGAAATGATAAATGGATCTAAAGTTATGATTGTACAATGCAAAAATGCTGATCTTTATGCGGAATTTAAAAATTTTGTGGAAGAAAATAATAGAGAGAGAAAGATGTGGTGAAAGATGCGATGATGCCAAAGCTGCATCAAGGACTTCTTATTTATAGGCTAACATTTACAATGTTCGTACATATTTTTATTACTATTACATTATTGTTCACACTACTATTTGCTACAGTAAAAAGTACTATTCACTACTATTTATGCTTTCCAGCTGTTAAGCTTTCAGCTGGATATCTTCCGTTCACTTATCTTTCAACTATACTCTTCTATCATGTCACCTATGTCTTCCTGTTCTTTACTTTGTATGTTCAGTAGTTTTATTTGATCATCTAGGTCTTTTATTTGTCTTTCTATATCAATTTCATCATATTCTCCACTTAATTTAGCCTTTTCTAGTATTTGTATTTTATTTAAGATCTCTATGCTCTTTTGATTTCTGAGTCCAAGGTTTTTAATATCTGATTGTATAGTTGACAGTAAGAATTTATTATTAGCTTTTCTTATAGCTTTTCTAATTTGTGACTTAGTTGTCATATATATAATGAATTTTGTAAACGTTTAAGTTCTATTTTCTTTTCTACAAGTTTATTTTTCTTATTTTAGATGTTAGTTAAATATTTCGTTCTTTCCAGGTAATAGAGTTTTGTAATTTCTGAAAAAAATAATGACGATTATTTCAAATTTCTTGATTCCATATTTTACTGCCTTTAATTATTTTATAAAAATAATCTTTGAAGGATATATACATATACATATATACATATACATACATATACATACATATATACATATACATACATATATACATATACATACATATACATATATACATATACATATATATATATATATATACACATAAAGTCGGGATCCGGTGAGAATAAGGAGTTAGGTGAGAATAAAAGAAATATGTGAGAACAAATCACAATCGTTAGATCATAGAAACACAATCGTTAGATCATAGAAAGTGAAGGGCTGGGATTTGTCTAAATGCTAATAACAAAACCCGACATCCATTTTTGCGACGACACTATAGCCAAACAAATGAGGGAAATGCGAAAACTCATATTTCTCATCATCAATATATCAATTGCAAGCGAAAATTCGAACCTTTATCTTTGATCGATATTCATCCATCAATTGTTTGTTCAATTCATCAATTCATACAACTATTGATGCTACTCAATTGTTAGTTTCTTCAATCATGAGGTATGAAATTCTCAAATTTAAACAAATTTTTGATTGTTGCAACAATTGAAGTATAAACTTAATACAAATCAAATTTTTGGAACTGAAGTACTTATGTTATAGTTTTGATTCATAGATTTCCTAATCATAAGCTAGTTGTGTTTTAAGTAAGATTGATGAGAAATTAGGCATTTTTTGATTCAGTTGGTAGTGGTTGAGCATCGTAAATTGTTCTATGGTTTTTGAACATATTTTTGCGATGAATGGGGGCTTCAGGGGTCCGGAGATGCTAATGCCGTCGATTAGACTAGGCACAACTGAAGAGTCAAGGAAGAAATATGATATGTTGGTTTAAGTGATTTCATCTTCCTTGACAGACCTTTAAATGGCATGCATCTAACTACTCTTATGAGTTGCTGCTTGAATTTGAAGCAAAACTCAATGATGATTATGAGTTCCCTTCCAAAAGGAAAATTGAAAGTGATTTTCCATCTTTCAAGCTAAGACCCTAATACACTTTTCTGTAGGTTGTTGCTAGTACTCTTTTTTCATCTATAATAATTTTATCACAAAGAGTGGGTTCGACTACATTAAAGACAAACTGTGATAAAGTTTGGAGTTCAAATTATTTGCAAGATAATGCATTGTGGCTATTGTTGCGCATATGGAACTCCCTGTTAACATCAAATAGAAAATCTTCTTGTATGTGGTTGGGAATTCTGATGCATACCCAAAATCAAATTCATTCGTAGGGCATTCTTTCTTTATAGTTTGTTTGCATATATGATTTAAAGTGAAAAGGAGAGGGATCGATATAAATTTGGAGGGAAGATTTAAATACCCTGAAATCAATTCACCATGTACTAATATTTACTCTCAATCTTAAAGAGTTTAGAGGATCATGGTTGTGGTGGGTAAGGAACCAAACATTAAGAAGCTGTAACGGAGGACAAAATCATTCACCTTCTGAGTTTTCTGAAGCTATGAGATGGTATATGATGTCTAAGATTGAATGACTGTTGTTTGCACTTTTCTTCAGTAGGATGCATGGCTAGTGTTTGTGTTTCTAGCCTCGTACACGTACATCACATCTTCACTGCAGATACATCACTGGTACACTATAGGTACGTCAAATCATATTTATATACATCATATCTATGAGAAATTCAAATATCCGATTAAGCGACATTGACACAACTATTCTGCAAAAAGTCATCATCTATGCCTAAATAAGAATCAAACCAAATACCCTCAGATTCAAAAGAAGAAGCATTATTTATAGCATTTCATTCATCTGCTATGCCATTTTTCAGCAAGTACACTAACATTCTTCTATGTGAACATCAAGGGACTTGTGTAAGTACATTGAAGTGTGTCTAGTGTTACCATCCTTTTCACATCTTCTCATCGATAATTTGGGTTGTTTGCAATATCTTACACAAACATGAAAGGAAAAAAATATAAAATACATAGGAGTATTCATGGACCTATCAAATTGGAGATTTGTCCAGTCTATCCATTACTTACAATTCTCATTGACTCAAGGCTCGTTAAGTTGGTGAGCCAAGTAGGTATTAACCCACTAAGCTTGTTGCGAGAGACATCAAATTATTGGATCCTTTACAATCCTCTTAGTGCTAGGCGTAAGCTAGCAGTAATGTAATTGTCAGACATCACAAGTGTTGTTAACTTGTTCAACTTAGTGACGTTGTCACGTATTCGTCCTCAAAATTTGTTTTTGCTCAAGTTTAGGATGGTGATTAGTTAGGTTATCAATTTCAAGAGTGATGAATCCATCATACCACACCCTATCTAGGTCAAATATAGTGATACAGCTGCTTGAGTCATCCCTAAGGATCGAGCATAGGATCCCGAGGAAGTGTGCCCTTGTGCTCTCATTATCAAGTGTGGAATCCTAAGTGCTTATGAATGAGTTGTTTATACTTACTTGAACCAATCCCTTCCTTTAAGGCACGAAACTCTTGTGCGTAAGGTTAATGACTAACTGATGCCTGTCGGAAGATGGCAAAAATGGCCATAGTGATGATCTGGAAGGACATTTTTTGTTGTTCTTTGTTTGCGATTGATGTAGAAAAGTTTTATGCTTTCGTAAATGTGCTTGGATTATGAAGTTTGTGCAGTTGAAGTTGTTTATATATTAACAAAGTGGAAGATAAATGGGACAAAACTAGCATGAGATACTCATATCAATAACATGTTAATATTATAAAGTACTAAAATGTCTTTTCTTTGAGGCTTATTTGTTAATAAATCCTTACGATTATGGTGTATGTCATTTGTTTTGGCAGTATGATATTGAGAAAGCTAGGAATAGAAGATGTTGGATCTACCTAACCTCTTTCTAAAGCTATGTATTAGAACACCTTTTTTCTCTTTTTTTTTTCAAAGAAGCTTTTGTTAGCAAGTAGGAGTAGCAGCCCGCTATGCGTATGCTAACGCACATGTGCTAGCTGTGAGCATGGGAGACACAACACAGACTCTATGCCTTGAATATTTGATTATTTGATAGTGTTTCTTGTCAATAGTTTAGCTTTGAATTATAATATACCACATTTTTGCTTGTTCATCATCAAGCAGCTTTGATAAGTACATTAGTTAAGTAATTAGCTTGACATCATGAACCTTATATGCCCGTTGATCATTTACAGGTTGTAGCGATTAGCAAAACACAGGAGCTGAAGAAACTATGTGCAATCACTATTTCACCATATTCATTGAAAGACTTGCCAACATTATTGAAGAAATTAATACCTTGTTGAGTTACTATGTAACCATGTGATGTTGAGAGTTTTTCTCCTGAGCCTTTGTGTTAGTGTTAAGATGTAATATGAACTATACTGACTTAGAATTCTATGTATAAATGTTCCTTTGTAGTATGGTCATATCTTTTGTGGAAGACTATTGTTGATGAGCATTTGTGTCTACAATGTCCAAATCTTTATTTTGCCTATTCAAATTCTAAAGCAAATCAACTCATTTATATGCAATTTTTTTCCTATATTTTGGTTCTTATGCTAGCACAAAGACGAGAATATGTGGATCAGACTATCAACTTTTATGGAACCAGGTGCACCTAATACCCAAACTAGAGCTATTCATGGACAAGACGGCTCGCTAAGCCCTGCCAGCCGGCCCGCGAAAGTTACTGGCTTGGACAACAAACTTTGAAAAAAATTCTAAATGGGCGAGCCAAGCCCAGCCTACTAATATTAACGGGCGGATATGGACAACCTCAAATACACCGCGGGCAAGCCCGCCCGGCCCGTTTATCATAATATCTATTTTCTATGAAATTTAATTTTACTAATTTAGTGTTGATTTATATTTGGATTAATTGATAGGAATAATCCCACCTTTACGCGATCTTCTCACAATAGTCCCATCTTTACAAATTCTGGGAATAATCCCACATTTAAGTTACGTCTGCCCAAAATAGGTCATTACCTGTTGGTAACCTGCAAATGCAGGTTTAACACCTTAATTATATGACTAAAAACTAATTTAATATATATGTTTATTAAGTATTCTTAATCAAACACCAAAATTTAATTACATAATTATAAATTCAGTTTATAAAAATTTAAGTGAATTTAATCAAACCCCCCTCCCTTCTAGCTACCAGCCCCCCACCCCCAAACCACCATCCATTCTAACCCTTACCCTCGAAACAATACCCCCGCCGCAGAACAACCCCTTGAAATCGGGCCGGCCACCCCCCTCCTCCACCACGACCGAAATTAGCCTCAACCCCACAATTCATCTCGCGCGACCTCCAAAACAGCTATACCCTCAAGAAAAACCACCCCTCGGAATCGGCCGCCCCACCCCCACCGCCCCACCCCCACCGCCCATCGAAACCAACCTTACCCCTACCACAATTCATCACAACCTCCTAAACAGCCATACCCGCACGCAAATCCACCCGTAGAAATCATCTCAACCCCAAGAAAAACAGCTCCCCCCAGGCAAAACCATCCTTATTGAAGTTCATCGGCCCAAATCACTTGACCTGCTGTTTGTTTAAATGGATGAAAAGTGGGTGGGTGGAAAAGAAGGACGACGAGAGGAAGAGAGAGAAGATGGGGTCGTAGGAGGAGAGAGAGAGTTGTTATTATCAATTGAGAAGAGAGATGGGGTGGGAGAGGACTTGGGAGTGGGGAGTGGGGACTGGTGACGGGATCAAGCAGCTGCTACGGCCTGCTGGGGCAGGGTGGGGGGAAGGGAGGGGAGAGGGTGGGGGTGGAAGGTTGGTGTTGTTACTTGTTAGGGTTAGGTGTTGTACTATTGTCAGTTATGGCGTAAAGGTGGCAATTTTATTTTGAATGATCTTATTTAACCGGTTCAATATGTAACCCTAGGTAAAGGCCTATTTTAAGAAGATAAGGTGAAAAGGTAGGATTATTATCAAATTATTAAAAGGTTGGACACTTTCAGAAGATCGTGTAAAGGTGGGATTATTCCTGTCAATTAATCCTTTATATTTTGGAAAATATAGTTTATATGCACTAATATACTTTGGGTAACATATAATTATATTTATTCTTACCTTTACAACTTAATTTGTTAATAATTTGTCATCCTCTAACATTTTGGTTACGAAATTTTATAACTTTCTCTTTATCTTATGGTGTGATTATCAACTTTTTTCTATTTTAGCCAAAATTATCTTTTAATCTATAAATATTAAAGGAAATTCACTAGTTATTTGAAATTAAAAAAAAGTATTAATAGGCCCATTAGGCCCGCGGAAAAACCCACCCGTTTATTAGGGTGGGTAATGGACAAGTAGTTAAGTCCGCATAAAAGGGCTTGTAATAGGTATGTGGACAAAAATTTAAGGTTAGGCTGACCCGCAACCCGTCCAAACCCGCAAATGATCACCTCTAAACCCAACCCGATGTTTGGGTAAAATGCATGCTTGTTGGAATACTTAGACGAAACAAAATCTATACTAATATATTAAAAGGCGTTCCTAAACAAGGAACGGTGCCATATGGCGCAAGCTCTCCCTAAGGGAGTTTTAGTTCATGTAATCCATGTACAATAAACAATTAGAAATTGCTTAGTATAGGTCTTGATCCCTTCACCTCAAGTTCATATACTAAAGTTTTAACCACTAGACCAAGTCGTATTCATTAGTGTTATCATTTTAAAGTACAATATTAATAAATGAATTTTTTTCCTTACCCAGCGTAACGCTCGGGCCTAATAACTAGTTCATATGTATAAAAAGCACGAAGCATTCCCAATTATTTATATTTTTGAAATGGAATATTTACGGAATAGCCATAAATATCATGGTATTTACACGAGATTCCTCGTTCTTATTATTAAGCCAGTTGGCGAAAGGGCTTAGTTGATCCATGAATATCTGTCTTTGGTCTCATTGCTTGTTGCTTTGTCTAGTTCAATAATACTGCTTATCCTAGTGAGTTTTACGGGCCCATTTGACCAGAAGCTTCTCAAGCTCAAGCATTTACTAATTTAGTTAGAGACCAACATCTTGGGGCTAACATGGGATCCACTCAAGGACCTACCGATTTAGGTAAGTATCTAATGTGTTCTCCAACTGGAGAAGTGATTTGTGGGGAAGAAACTATGCGTTTTTGGGATTTGCGCACTCCTGGTTAGAACCCCTAAGGGATCCAAATAGTTTGG
This sequence comes from Beta lomatogona, assembly GCA_947646795.1. Taxonomy (NCBI): domain Eukaryota; kingdom Viridiplantae; phylum Streptophyta; class Magnoliopsida; order Caryophyllales; family Amaranthaceae; genus Beta; species Beta lomatogona. The sequence goes on from CANSNZ010000003.1 coordinate 394,191, forward strand.
ACTTGAGTCGGTTAAAAAAAGAGATACAAACTTGGCAAGAACGACGTTCAACAGAATATATGACTCATGCTCCTTTAGGTTGTTTAAATTATGTGGGCGAGGTAACTATCGAGATCAATGAAATCAATTATATCTCTCATAGAAGTTGGTATGCTACTTCTCATTTTTCTAGTTACACATGCTCCGTGAGAGATATGACTCATAATGTTTTCAGAGTACATGACCAATGGCTTAAAAGTACATCACCAATGACTTAATAGTACATCACTTATTACAAATCTATATAGTTCTGGAATCTGAAACAGTGGAGTAATAGCAGCAACAAGTTTGATAGATATAACTACAAGAATAACAACTACCTGGACATTAGAAAATCTACCATGGAATCATCATTCATACTATAAGCATGAAAAGTAGAATATCTTACAAAGATGGATGTATGGTGGCATTTCATGCACAACTAAATTCTAGAAAAAAAAGCCTGTATACACGAAATTCTCAATATGTATATAATCTAGAGGTTCTAAACTTGTAAAAATCTACATTTTTTTTCCTTTCTTTACAAAAGATTTGGCAAATTTCTCTCAAATACAAAGTTTTCAAGTCACTCGCTCATTTCATCGCCTTAGCATTCATCAACATATATAATTTTTTTGACTATATGGAGTCATCCTTCAAGATGTTACAACGGTATGTGACTATGCAAGTTTTTTAGAACATGACCCTAGAAGTAGTCGATGATATATTTATTAGCTTTAAGATCAAATATAACAAGGAAAAAGATTAGAAAAAAAATGTCTACATTATCTTTTTCTTAAGCTAGGGTCCTATGAACAAGTTCCTTGCCCCATAACATTTCTGAGTACATCATTGCACAAGCACCACTATGATCAATATCAGTATGCTCATTTGATCTCCAATCTCCAACGCATTTTGATTAGATTTACGTCGAAATTCATTACTTTTTCGGCTCTTGGTACATTTTGATCAGTATCAGTAAAGATCTGATGTACGTGTGTCATATTGGTACATTAGAGGCTAGAAAGGATATGGGTGCCCTGGGTAGCAGCAACTGAATTCATATCTTTATTATAGGATTGAGACACTTAATCTCCTTCAGTCACTAGGAACTTTAGTTCACTAGGACATAATGACATGGCTAATGTTAGCACTTCACTACTTCATGATGCATGGCTAGTATATTCCTTTCTAGCCTCTAAAGTACCAATACGACACACATACATCAGATCTTTACTACATATACATCACCCGGTTCACTACAGATACATTAAATCTCATATGTATATACAGCATGTCTATAAGAAATTTCAAATATCCGATTAAGCAACATCAGCACAACAATTCTACATAAAGTCATGATATATGCCTAAACAAAAATAAAATCAGATTCATTCTAGATAAGAAGGAAAAAAGCTCCATTTAGAGCATTGGATACATTGTGTCACTTTTAACTGGCAAGTCCCACTGCTCCGCTCGATATATGTACATGAACTCCGTACAGAAGTTCTGTTGGTTCGAAGGCATGGTCCCCACAATCTTATAAGGAAAGCGCGCTTGGAACGTATACCATCCTTCACCATTCGCGGTCGCTGACATCGCAACCAGCTTCATCAAGTTTCGCCAAAGAACCAGGGTTGGCTCGACCGCCATCATATCGCATATAGCAAGGAAGCCAACCATTGAGCCAACGCTGTTAGGCATCAACTGACAAAGGACCAAATTGTAGGAACGCAACACCTCCACAATAAAGGGGTGGACGGGGAATCTTAATCCCAACTCGAGGTAGGCCTTATAAAAAGCCACGCAGCCCGTCGGAGGAGTACATACGGTCTCGTCGGGCTTAGAGATGTACAGGGCGTACGGATGTCAAATCCAATACGACGTCTCGAGGAAGCGCAAGTTGTCCAATAGAAACTGCATGAAGGGTCCTCGAACGTAGAAGTGTGCGATGCCCTTGCCCTGAGTCCTGGCCTCCCCCTCTCCGCCACTAGTGTTCGCCTCATGAGAAAGATCTTCACTGCTCCCCTCCATTACTCGAACGACCTGGCCATCGAGAAGATGGTCTAAGTAACTCCTTATTGCCCGAGGGCGAGCAACGGTTACCTCTTATGGGGGATTTTTTATCTCCTCACCCCCATCAGACATTATTGAATCCCCGTCGCACGAGCATGGTAATGCGTCGAGCACCCGCGAGGAATCGGGACAGTCTAATGCTACGGACACCATGGGCACCCCATTTATTAGCACTCCGTCGAACAAGGGCTCGAGTGGCGCAGGGGGGGTGCCCGAGCCAGACAAAGAACCCCCGTTATTTATCGAGAGGGGATCCTGTAACGCCCCGTCCTTCTACTACTAAGATACCAAACAATATCTAATCAAGAAATACTAAAGAGATGTTAGCGGAAATAACGTCGGGACGGTTATGCCACTCTAAAACAATAATTAAAGATAATTCTTCAAACCAAGTTTCATAGCTTCAAAAGAAAATTAATATCCAAGAAAACATTATAGTTCTAAATAAAAGAAATATCCCAATTATATCATAATATCAAACCAAAACTATGAGACATGCAAGTCTCCCGATAAAACTGAGATAAAAACTAAATGTCCTTGAAAGCTATCCAAAAGTAAGTCTCTCTATGGTCTACATAGAATTCATCCACCAAAAACAAAACCAGGAGCTTCTTCTCACTACTAACCCTCACTCTGCTAGCCCAAGCAGTCACAAGTCTAGCAGTCATTTCCATCTACAAGGATATATACTAAATAATTCCACAGTCAGTGGGGGTGTAACTAGCAGTTCTCCCAGAACAATATCAATCAAGGCACGATTCAGAAATAGATTATTAAGAAAGGAAAATCATGCAATCATTACATCAATAGCATGCTCCTAAAAACCATAAAGCTCATAGGTAAAACAAGTGATCATCAACAATAAGTAAACAAGATATAGTGAGTGAAACAATTCTACAATATATAAATAATAATAAATCAAAACTACAACAAGTTATTGAGTCAGAAACCGAACGTCAGTGAATCGCAATTCACTTCCTAAGGTTTGTCAGATCGCAATCTCCAGGTCAGTCTATGGGCTTACGTTCCCCACTGCCTGTGTCTAAGAATGGCTAAACTCCCGATGCAGGGTAGAACACGCAGAACTCCTTGACCTCTCGGACGACAACAATTAACCCAGGTGTACCCCTAGTTCGCAAACCAGGTGGTTGGCATGTTCTTCACCGGGGACTACATCTATCCCACCGGATATTCTTATCTCAAAATACAATCATGCATATCATCCAAGTATCATTCATCTAAAATATTCATCAAAAAGGGATGCCACCCGGCCTTATACCCATAATTCATCAAAACAACTCTTCACAATTCCCCAAAATTAATAACTTACAAATTTCCAACAAATGTCTCCCACAATAAACACTTGAACATCTCTAAACATCAACAATGATATTAAACTAATTTTTACAGCACCAACAATTCAATCAAACATACATCACCAATTAACTCCAAAACTTATTCATTAAAAGAGTAGTAACAATTAATCATTTTCTTTCATAAATCACACATAAACATATGGATGCTCAATAATACTTACTGCAACCTACTAAACATCAGCAACCCAGAACATAATAAATTACAAATTATTTCTGATTAACAAGTCCTCAAATAATTTAAAAGAGTATCCTCAATTTCACAACAAAAACCCAATAATAATTATTAAACTATTAAGTTCGAGCAGTAAAATCACATAAAAATTATCATACGACCCTAATGGCTCTACTGACATGGTACAATTTTTATTTATAATTTTCAGACTCCAAAAGTATTTTTAACTGTTAATATATAGATTACACAATAAAGCCAAAATAATAAATAAAAATATAAATTAAAGCCCAAAAATTACCAAAAATTTACATAACATGCATAAACTCACGGAAATACATAATATACAAAGAAATGAATTTTTCAGCCTCTAGAAATAATTTTCATGATTTATATACTGACAGAAACGAAATTGCAAAAACAGATATATCAATTAAATAAACCAGTACACAGTAGACAAAAATTATTCTAAGGCATGGAATACATACTACGCGTATAACATGATCTAAGAAAAATAATTTCAGCAATTGTAACATCTGTTTAATAAGTATTATGCAATTTAGCCAAAAATGCACAAAACACCAATTAAATCAACTAAATACCAAAAATCATACGAAAATTATTTTTCTCTGTACAGTACTCACACAGCATGCATCAAGTATATTCATGTCAAATTTCGTCAATAATTTTATTCAAAAAGTATTTTAAATAATTTCTAGCGTAATAATCTAATACCGAATAATACCCTAATCACTATGGTTCTAAGATAACTACTAGTTACCTGGATCGTCGGAGGTGAGCTGATTACTTTTGGACAATCCCAATATATGCGTGTACTCCTCTCCTTCTTCAATTCCCAAGCACCAAGTATAAGAAAAAGGCAAGAAGAACAAGTCACGAACAATTAACAAGGAGTAGAAAATGAAATTTTTTGAGAGAATGTGGATGATGATGATGGCCGAAATTTATAGAGTATGGCAGCAAAGGTGTTCTGATTTTTAATCAGAATTTGAAGTGCTAAAGGTTGGAATCAAGAGGTTTAATTAAGAAGAATGATTAGGGGGGTTATGGGAGTTACAAAACCACAAAGAGTCACAAGGAAAATAAAAAGAAATGAAAGAAGAGGAGCTGTTCTTCTCCTTCTCCTTGGCTGGCTGTCGAGCCCAACACACCAAAAAAAATTTCGGCCCAAATCAACAATGGTCCATGCTTCAAAAGTCCGCCACGCGATAAATCGATAACTTCCTAAAACGCGCCTAAACTTTGAAAATACTTAATAATGAAAATAACTCTAATAAATTATATTATAAATATAAATATAATAAACACATTAGCACGCCATAAAAATAAAAATAATAATTCGGCTCCCAAAATTATAAAATAAAAATCACTAATTTAGAGAAAATAATAGTTTTAGAGAAAATTTTTGCGAAAAACTAAGAGCAAAATTATGGGTTGTTACAGATCCTGTCCAGAAGGGTCCATTTATTAATAAAAGAAAGGGAAGGAAGTGGGTCGTACCTTATCTGAAACACCTTCGTGATCCTGCACCTTGAAGAAGAACGCCGGTTGACTTGTGTAACCTTAAGGAGAATCTCTTGCGCAGTAAATCCAAAAGAAACGTGAATGGGACAAATGACACGGTCCTCCCTATTTATAAACAAACACCGTGCAAAAAAGTTGGTATGTCGCGGGCTTGGGAAACTCCTGGAAATAGCAAGGCTGACGCTGAGCCCTTAATCAGGCCCAACAATTGCCCTAACTAGAACTACGAGCCTTAGCCACCCGACCAGTCCATCCCAGCTCAGTGGGTTGACTAAATTCAGCTAAGTCCAAAGACCTACAATTAGGCACCTCGTCCAGATCGAGCGAGGGATACTCCAAGTCACCTCAACTATTGGAGTCGGTGCCCGTCAAGCGCTACGACATCAGAACACCCCTCGGGGCACACAAGGCCTGTCGACCCTCACCGCCCCAGAGCGATGGTTCAGCGATCTCTCAAAGAGCTCGGCGAATATCCGCCCAGCGCTCTCCGGAGGTCGCAGCACCTAACCCCCGAGATACATGGGGCTCATTAACCCCTGAGACATCTCGAGCGAGGTCAAGGACGCTCCTCAAGATTCATGGGGCTCATTAGCCCCTGGGACATCTCGAGCCAGGACATAGACGCCCCTCGAGATTCATGGGGCTCATTGGCCCCTGAGACATCTCGAGTCAGGCGAAGGATAAACCCCGAGATACATGGGGCTCATTAGCCCCTGAGACCTCTCGAACGAGGTCAAGAACGTCCCTCGAGATACATGCGGCTCATTAGCCCCTGGGACATCTCGAGCGAGGTCATAGATGCCCCTCGAGACATGTAGGGCTCATTAGCCCCTGAGACATCTTGAGCAAGGTCATAGATGCCCCTCGAGACATGGGGCCCATCAGCTCCTATGACATCTCGAACAAGGTCAAGAGCGCCCTTCGAGTTCCAGGTTCGACTTTCCGCGACACATGCGATTTCCGAAGAGTCCTCTCTCGCACATCTCGCGTGGGGCTAATGTTTGAGCCCAATATTCCCTGGGCCCGGTTCTTGCGAGGAGGACCATCAATCCCCCGGGCAGGGGGGACAATGGGACCTACAGGGTGGTTGCCCTAACTCCATAATGCCTAGGGATCTCAAGCAAGGAGTAAAAAGGCTTATTGCCTGAAAAGGCAATATAACCAAACAACCCCCCTGAGGCCCATCCCATCAATGTTCCCTTTATGGGGATTCTCAATGCTATAAATACCCAATGTCTCATCAATGAACAGGTAATAAAAATCTAGACCAACTGCTCAATACTTACAGTTAAACGTCCTAACTGACTTGAGCGTCGGAGGGGCGATCCCGGAAACACCCCTAGGGTAGTCTAACCCTCATTCTTGTAGGTCTTCACGATGTCCTTCGAGCACTCGGCTATCATCAACGGCCATCATCCCTCGTCTTGACTAGCTCTCCCACCTCACAAGTTTTTACGCGAAACAGGGAGATAGGTATAATTGAAGGGGATAGTAGTGACAAAAGAGTAAAATATTTTGGGAGCTACTATAGTTAAATAATATGCAAGCTCTCCGCTGTGGAGCCATGATTAACTGTTGCTTCAGTTCCCCAACAATGCACTAATTCCATTTTTGGGTTTCTGTGGGTGATACGTTTTGTCCAAGTGTGAATGATATATTACTGGAAATTTGGGTTTCAATCGAATATCTAAGAATGGAACATGGGTATTGTTCCGATTGTAGAACGGTTGGCGGTCTTGAGAAGAGTCCGCCAAGTATTGAAGTCAGCGTCCGCTAGTGAATAGCTGCACAAGAAGCAAACGTGAACTACGCTCAGGGGGGATGCGAGGAAACCCCTCCGACGCTCAAGTCAGCACGTGTCCAAATAGGATTTAGAGAGAGAGTAGAGAGAGAGAGATAAGAGTTATGAGAGTGAGAGAATGTACCTGCAGAATAGTACTAGTGGGGTATTTATAGAAGTACTATTCACCTGGCAGGGTGTGTAATCCTTTGACACGTGTATGGCTGTGGTGTGTTTGCCATATGTGAAGATTCCCATATTTTGTCTTGTTAGGCGACCGCCAACGCTGTCGGTCCATGTTGATAAGCTGACTTGTTAGAGCTGTAGGCGACTTTACAATGTTCGCGTCCGTTAATGTGTTCGCGGCCTCCTCGGGGTGGTCCGCTAACGTACTTGGGTTATACCCATACAACTAGCCCTCCCCAGCATGATTTGGGGTTTTGATCGCTAAGGATGTTGTCGGTGGACGTGAGCCATTGTTGCCGTGTTCAATTTTTTATTTTTTATTTCTTTTTTTGGAGAAGTGAATTCGTTTGATGCCACGTGTCGTTACGGGGAGTTGAAGAATTTTGAAAAGTTAATGATTAATTTTCCGAAAATCCCGCCCATTACTTTATTAGGGTTTAACTATGTTTTGACACTTGGCAGAGATCTGGAGAAAAGTTGGGGAGTTCTTTTAATCCCAGCCGTTCGTTCACCGCATATATATGGCAACAGTTGTCTTTTCTGAATCTTTTATCATACGCTCAAAATCTTCTCTTTCCTTCTCCATTTTTTCTCTGACAAAACCTCCATAGCCGAAGCTTACATCGCTCACAAACCACCATTTTTGTGCTCAAATGACTCCAAAAAGTTGCTCAATCTTCTAGTTTTCACCTTTCGGTTCTATTGTGCTAAAAATTTCGTCTTTTCTTGACGAAGATTTTCTGGGTTTTTCTTCGTTTGAAGGTTCGTGTTCTTCCAGTGATTTTCTGGGTGAAGTTTGAAGCTTTCTTGCGTTTTCTTGCTTTTGGAAGCTTTATCATCCGTTTCCGGCTACCAACCTCTGCCCTCTTACTTTTTCCGGCAATTGTCCTTTATTTTCTCGCCTTTTTCCGGCAACTTTTCGCTTCCTGGTATTTCTTCGTTTTTTCTCCTTCGCTTTTTCTTTAAGTTTCTTTGCGTATTCATCATGTCGGACCAGTCTTATAGCCAGAATGCCCCTAGTGATGCGTTTATGACCGAAAGTCACCCTTCTTCCCCCCGGCCGATAGCAACCCTTCTTCAGATTCTAGCCCTGTGGGGAGGACTAGGTTGTTGTCGGACATACCCTTAACAGCTGAGAGAGAAAAAGAATTGAGGTCCAAGTTTCTTAACTACCCTGCTACTCCTGAGGAACACAAGTTGACTAGGAGATATCTATCCGCTAGGGAAAGCAGTGACAGACAGACTCTTAGGGAACCTCGACATCAAATTCTTGCTAGACGGTCCCTTAGGAGTCCGCCAGCTGATTCCGTTTCTGGCCTTGATGTTGCCCCCCTAAGAGAGCATGCTTGGTTAGATAGCATGGCGGACGCAGGGGTTGAAGTGATCGATGACTTTTATGACCGTTTGCACGAAACTATGGCCGCTAACCTATGATTGATTTAGGTGACGACAGGTACTCCATTATGACCGTCATGGCCATCCAAGAGTCTTTTTACCAATATCGGTCCACTCCTACCACTCCCATTGCTCGCGTTACTGGAGACGCGACTGATACTACAACCGCGAACGTTGGCACCGGTGTGCGCGTGGTTGGAGAAAGTTCTCGCACTTGCGAGAGGAGAGTTGACGACAACCTTGATGTGCCGGTGGGAGATGGTGAAGAAAATGTTGAGGGTCCCGGCACTGGTGCACTATGGTTACCCGAGAACGAATGCACTGGGCCGCTAACCATGGAAATTGATTTACTTTGGCGTCAAGATGCTCTTGTCCTTGATTACCCCAGGGTTGCTGACCGTTTGTTCCAGTTTCCGGAAGGTTATAAGTTGGTGGTTCCTCCTGAGGGTTCCATTGTGACGGAATGTCCTCCCAGTCATGTGGCCGTTTACACTCATCACTTTAAGTTTGGGCTCCGTTTTCCCTTGGACTCTTTTCTGGTGAGGATTTTAAACTCCTTCAATGTCCACTTAGCCCAGCTGACTCCTTTAGCAGTTCGCAATTTGATTGCGTATATCTGGACGGTCCGCTTTTTGGAATTTCCCGAAACTCTGAACCTGTTCCGCCACCTCCATTGGTTAAAGAGAAATGGTTCTACCCGTTAAGCGGGGTTGTGGTCGCTAATGACGGCCGACAAGAAGATGACAGTTTAACCGAAGGCTACTGGGTTGAAGGGTTGGCAGGATGCCTTCCTCTGGCTGCAGGTACCTGAGAGCTACCCAGTGCACCGCTATTTCACTGAGCCGCACCCACATATGGAGCATTTATCTTTGGATCCGCTAACAGATGATGAGTGGAATGCCTATGACTATTTTGATACTGAGGATTACATGATTACCTATGAGGACGGGAAGACTGTTAAGGTTAATGAACCTAAACACTGGCTCCCTCATTCTAGGTATATCCTGGGGAATCAACAGTTATCGGCTCTGTTGCTTTGTCCTACTCACCCAAATGGTAAGGTTTGTTATCGGACTGGCCTGCCTGATGCCCCCTTTTTTTTTTTTTTTTTTTAACGTTTGTTCTGTCATCTGCAGGCTTTGAGCAACTGGACCTCGAGGCCCTTTGCGCCACCGAAGAGTTAGAGCCGACCATCAATATGCAACCTGCTCCCGCCGAAGGCCCTGAGACCATGCAAGGCAATACTAACGGCCGTCGAGAAGGAAACCGTATCGGTCCCCAAAATATCTGTCGTATTCACGGCGCGCATACTGGTCGTGCTCCTGGTCCCGACGGTGTCACTGTCGTTGCCGTCTCTGGCGGCCTTCCTACTTCTGCTGCCCCCCTCAAGTCTACTTCTTCTCGACCTGTTGTCAAGGGTAGCGGAACTAGAAGGCGGCAACGTGAGCCAACTGTGGCCGATACTTCTGCTAATAAGTGGCTTGCTACAGCGGACCCTTCAGCTTCTGTCCCTACTCAAGATGTCGTCCATGTCGAGGACGTGGACGTGAATGCTCCTCCAGAAGTCCAGGAGCATGCTGATGTCGCGGTCACCGGTCCTGGTCCTCAAAGCGGGGCAACTTGGCTGTCAATATCTTACTCTACCATCCGCGAGAAGATCCCGAAGCTTATTGCAATGCCCAGCTTTCGGTCCAACTTATCTCCATGCATCTTTTTCTGGTACCATGAATGGATCAAGAAAAAAGAGGTGCCGATAAGTGATACTGTGGCGGCCTCCTTCGCTCGCCGGCCTGTTGTTTCCGGAAAGGTTTATCAACCTGACTGGGACGTCAGGGACGATGAGTCACTGTATGCCGACATTCCTGAGAACGGTGGCATCCTTGCTTACCGTATTCTGAAAGGCATGCTGCCATTAGACAGGCCGGCAGGGACCTTGGTGACTCCTGCTGCTAGGCTGGCTCACGACCAGCTTGTGGTACGTTATCTCATTTGTTATATATTATATATATTTATACTTATTATTTTTATACCTATATGTCGTTCTCTTTTTGCAAGCCAACAACGCTGCTCTGGAACTAATTGAACAATATGTTGAATACCAGAGACTGGCGGACAGTTACAAGCAGTCTCTTGAGACCTGTCAGGATTTGCTGAAGGAGTCCGAAGAGAAGCTGGCGGCCAAGACTGAAGCCCAGAAGCCTCTAGAGGATGAGCTGGTAACATTAAGGGCCCGAGCAGCTCTTCTAGAGGAGACTGAAGCTAACGTTGAGACGTTAACCAAGGCTCTCGACACAGCCCAGAATGAGAAGGACATTGCTGTCTTGGACGCCGCCGCTGAAGCTGAGGCTAGGGGGGCCGTCAAAGCTGTTGCTGATTTTAAGCTATCTGACGAGTTAGTGGCGGTCCTTCACAAGAGGTACGATGGCGGATGGGCAGCCGCCATGAGGTGTGTGTGCAAGTCCATTCCAGGATTTGACTGGAACGTCATCGAAGAGGCGCATGCTGACGGCCAACATCTCTTGCCTATGGAGGGAGATCCAAAATTCGCCGATGAGGATGCCATAGCTGATGCAGATCCTCGGGATTTTGCGGATCAGGCTAATCAGAATGTCCCCACCTCTTGAAGTTTTTGGCGGCCTTCTATCAGCCCTTTCAGCTCTTCTAACAGCTTATAGTTTGTAATTATTTTCAATTTATGTTAACACTTAATTCGGCCCATGTTGGCGTCTGTAAACATTCAACTCATGTTTCTAATTTTGCAAGTACGATTCCAACTGAAAGTCTTTTATTTGGCCGCCATCGTTTTTCATATATAGTTGGCCGCCAAGCCAATAGCTTTTAATTTATGGAAAAGTACTTTTGCATTTTGATTATATTTTGTTCTGCTAATGCTTTAACCCTTGTATGATCGTTGCATGACCGTTAGCCGTTAGTATCTCTTATCTATCAATCTGCTTGATTAACACTTGGTACGTTGTTTGACCGTGAAAGCAATTTGGCCTATCATGTGGCTTTTATTTGTGTTTGGTTTGTCATATGACCGTTAACGCACTTAGCCTGTCATGGCTTTTGTTTTTAGGTCTGTTATATGACCGCTTACTTAGCCTGTCGTATGGCTTTTATTGTGCTTGGTTTGTCATATGATCGTTAGCGCACTTTGCCTGTCATATGGCTTTTATTATGTGCTTGATCTGTCATATGACCGTTAATGCACTTTGCCTGTCATATGGCTTTTATTATGTGCTTGGTCTGTCATATGACCGTTAATGCACTTTGCCTGTCATATGGCTTTTATTATGTGCTTGGTCTGTCATATGACCGTTAATGCACTTTGCCTGTCATATGGCTTTTAGTGATTAACATATTGACTTGTTATGCCATCCGTTAATATAGATGAACACTATAAAACGATTTATGAACCGTTAGTGGGAGCTCGTATTATTTATGTAATGAAAGGTGGCTCTTTGCCTATTACATCCTATAAATCAGACATAGTACTTCTTTAACACGCTAGCGTTCCAACAGTTCTTAAGTTCCTTGTTATCCATGCTCTTGAGAATGAAGGAACCGGAGGCAAGCTTCTTGGCAATGACGTAGGGACCTTCCCAGTTAGCGGGCAGCTTTCCTTCAACATGCGCCTTACCAGTGGCAGCTGTTCTGCAAAGGACTAGGTCGCCAACATCCAACGGCCTCTCCAAGACTTTCTTGTTGTAAGCCTTGCTAATTATGTATTTGTAGGCGGCCGCTTTCAGTTCTGCTATCAATCAATCTTACTTCTGGCAAGAAGTCTAAACTTTCCCTGAGTGCCTGATCGTTCTTCTCAAGGTCCTGGTGTTTGATTCGATTAGAGGGCAAACCCACCTCTACCGGCAATACTGCTTCTGCACCAAAGGCCAACTTGAAAGGGCTTTCTCCAGTTGCTTCTTTTTCTGTCGTTCTGTTTGCCCAGAGTACGACTGGTACTATGTCGGCCTATCCTCCCTTGAATTCATCCAGCTTTTTTTTCAAGGCGTTCAAGATCTGTTTGTTTGCGGCCTCAGCTTGTCCGTTGCTCTGAGGGTGGCAAACGGTCGAGTACGCTAACTTTATACGAAACTCTGTTAAGAAAGCTTATATGGGACGGCAATCAAATTGGACGCCATGGTCAAATTCGATAGCCGCTGGGATCCCAAATCTTGTCATGATGTTTAACGAGATGAACTTTTTGACCTGATTTGCCTTAATCTTTGTTGTCGGCTCTGCCTCTATCCATTTTGTAAAATAATCAATTCCTACTATCAGGAATCTCCTCCCACATGTTGCTGTGGTGAATGGTCCAAGGATGTCTATCCCCCACTAAGCGAACGGAATTGGGCATAGGATGTGCTAAAGATCATTGGCGGGCCTGTTAATGACGGGAGCATACCTCTGCCATTTGTCACATTTCTTAACATAATTATTGGCATCCGCCAGCATACTTGGCCAGTAAAACCCATCTCTCAGTGCTTTCAGTGCTAGAGCTTTGCCGTCAATATGATTGTCGCAGATACCCTCGTGCATTTCTTCGAGAATTTTCGTGGACTCCCACGCAGTTGCACACTTAAGTAAAGGTAAGTTGAATGATTTCTTGTACGGCTCATCTTGGTATTTGATGTACTAGCTTGCTTGCCGCTTCAGATTTTTGCGGCCGAAGAGTCATTGGGTAGCGTCCCCATCAGCTTATATGCCACCAGCTCACTAAACCATTCTCCTTGCTGGTTTATGCTGTTGACGGTCACAGTTTTTTCTGAGATGCTCTTTTCCTTCAAGATGGCCACCGTGACGGTCTTCTCGATGCTAAATGAGTCAGAACTTACCAATTTGGACAATGCGTCCGCTTTAGTGTTCTCGGCCCTAGGTATTGCTTGAACCTCAAAGTGATTCAATTGAGCAATCAACTCCTTGGCCTTTTCCACATATTTCATCATGTTGGCTTCTCTGACTTCGAACTCTCCTCTTAATTGGCCGCTAACCAACTGTGAGTCCGTCTTCAAGAGTACATTATTGGCACCTGCCGCCAAATACATTCTCAAACCAGCAATTGCTGCTTCATATTCTGCTTCGTTATTTGACGCCGGGAAAGCAAACTTAATGGCGAACTGATATGAATTTTATTCAGGGCTGGTCATCACTATTCCAGCCCCGGATCCGCTAACAGCGGAAGATCCGTCAACTTCCAGTAGCCAGGTGTCCTCTTGCTCTACTTCTTCTTCCTCATATGAGGCTTCCACAATAAAATCTGCCAGGGCCTGTGCTTTGATAGCGGTCCTGGGCTTATAATGTATAGCGTACTCTGATAGTTCAACGACCCATTTCAATAAGCGGCCTAAACTATCCATCTTCTGTAATGCTTTTTCTAGCGGCTGATTGGTTAAGACTTGGATGGGATGACAGTCAAAGTATGGCCTAAGTTTCCTGGCGGCGATTATCACAGCCAAAGCCATTTTTTCTACCAGCTGATAACGGCTCTCCAGACCATTAAGGATGTGGCTGACAAAATATATTGGTTGCTGCCTCTTCTCCTTTTCCACCAATAGCAAGGCCGCGACTGTTTTAGGCGAGTCCGAGATATATAGTTGCAATACGTCTCCAGTCTCGGGCCTTGTAATGGTGGGTAGGCTCTTCAAATGCTCTTTTACTGCCAGGAATGCCTTAATTTGCGCCTCTCCCCACTCGAATTTCTTATTTCCCCTTAGCAGTGCAAAGAAAGGCAAATCCTTGTCTGCTGATTTTGAAATTAATAGAGTGAGTGCCGCCATTCTTCCTGTCAGCCTTTGTCTGGTTTGCATCAATCCCTCTCTTGCTTACCAAAAAGCCCAAAAACTTCCCTGCTCTCACCCCAAAGACACATTTCTTTGGGTTGAGCTTCATCTTATATTTTCTCAATGTTTTGAATGTCTGTTCTCGGTCGTCCAAGTGTTCACGGTCAGTTTTACTTTTGAGGATAGAGTCGTCAACGTATGCTTCGATGTTCCTCCCCCTCTGATCCACGAATACTTTGTCAACCAGCTTTTGGTAGGTCGCTTCTGCATTACGAAGCTTGAACGACATTGCTTTATAGTTGTACACACCACAATCCATGATGATTGCTGCCTTCTTTCTGTCGGCCTCGAGTAAGCTGATCTGATGATAGCCCGAGAACGCATCCATAAAGCTTAGCAGTGCATGACCGCTAGTAGAGTCTCCTAGCTGGTCTATTCTTGGTAACAGATAGCAATCCTTGGGGCAGGCTCTATTGAGGTCCGTGAAATCTACGCACATCCTCCATTGGCCATTAGCCTTTTTCACCATGACCACATTGGCCAACCACTCTGGGTAATCGCATGGCTCAATGAAATCAGCCGCCAGTAGCTTATCAACTTCCTTTTTAATGGCCTTGTTCTTTTCAGCAGAAAATTTTCGTTTTTTTTTTTGCTTAATAGGGTGGACGGTACTGTCAACATTTAGACGATGCACCATCACGGCCAGGTCTATTCCCGACATCTCATCCACTGAGAACGCGAAGACATCAACGTTTTCTCTTAGGAGAGTCACCAGGTTGACCCTGACCTTTGGGTCCATGTCTGTTCCGACAGTGCTTGCCGGATTCTCTACCAACATCTCCTGCTTTGTCTCTCCATCCGGCTTGGGCCTTGGCGCATCGTCAGGCCTTGACTCCAGCTCTTCCATTGAGACTTCCATCATTTCCTCATCCCTTTTCTCGGATTATACCTCATTTGCCAGAGTTTTCCTCTGGGCTCATCTTTGTTTCCGAGTTGGCGGATTTAGATCTTCCACCGGAATTCTCCTTGCTGGTTGCTTTAATGCTGTTAGATAGCATGATTTTGCCATCTCTTGATTTCCTCTTAACTTCGTTGTCGCCCCAAGATTGGAAACGTACAGCATAGTCAGATGGTAGGTTGACACAACCCCTTGGACGTCATGGATGAAGGGACGTCCAATAATTGCATTGTAAGCTCCTGGTACGTCAACTACCAAAGATTCCGCAATTACATCTCTGGCGTCTTCATCTTCTCCTACCCAGACCGACAGGGTTATCAAACCTTCGGGAATCACTGACGCCCCCGTGAAACCTATCACTAGGTAGCGAACAGGCTTCAAATGCTCCCGACCAATCATCAGCTTCTCAAAAGTTGAGAAATACAATATATTCGCGGAACTTCCTCCGTCTACCAGAATTCTATGGATCAAACAGTTTGATACTTTCAGCGTGACCACCAGTGGGTCGTCATGGGGGTAGACGACGTGCTTCGCGTCCTCCACCGTGAAAGACATGGCGGGCTTTACTGGCGGCCTTCTCCATTGCATGCTTTCGTTGAAATTTACCTGGTGCCTGAATTCTTTTAGGCTGGCCTTTGCTCCGTTCACGCTACCGCCATGAATCGGACCACCACTTATGACATGAATTTCCGAGATCCGCAATTGCACCTTCTGGTTATTTGGCTTCACCACGTCTCCCTCTTTTGACTGAGCCTTATACTGAGTGAAGTAACCTCCTCTTATCAGGTCCTCCAGGTTATCCTTCAAATGCCTACAGTTCTCCGTAGTATAACCGTGATCCCCATGAAAGTCACACCACTTGCTTTTATCACGGTTTTTGTGAAACATTTGCCTTGGACGCTGTCATTTATCACTGTCCTTGTTCAACAAGTATATCTAAGCTCTTGAGGTTGTGAGCTGTGTATACGCATAAAACTTATCTTTGTACTCGAATCTCTCGCGGTCATTCTTCTCGCGGTCATTCCCTTTCTTAACCTCATTTGACTCTTGCTTTCTTTCATCCCTGCCGCGATCATTTTCGCGACCCTTTTCTTTCTTCTGTTTATCATCCTTTTTCTTTTCAGGCTCGCGGCTTTGGCTGCCTGCGGCCTTGTCAAATTCCTCACCTCTGATGAAGTCGTTTGCCTTCCTCAAGACTGGCTCTAGGGATGTGAAGGTTTAACGACCCATGTAGCTCCCGAATGCGGACCCCTCCCTCAGCCCAGTCATCAAAGCTAAGACGGCCACATCCTGCTAAAGACGGGGAATGGTGACCGCCTCGGTATTAAAACGGCCAGTGAGATCTCGCAGGCTCTCATTTTCACGCTATTTGATAGATAACAACTCGTCAGTCGTGCGCTCACGGCGCCTATTGCTCACGAAGTGGGTGCTGAACATAGATGAAAGATGAGAAAAACTAGACACATTACCAGCCTTGATGCTCTTAAACCATGTCTGGACAATCCTAGTCAGGGTGGATGGAAAGACCTTACACCAGATGGCGTCCACCTGGGTGTATAAATACATGTGCCCCTCATAAGCTGCAACATGGTCATCCAGATCTGAGGTGCTGTCATACTTACAGGACGGCATTTTGATCCGCGATATGGGGTGGTTCAAGATTTCTGGAATAAAGGGAGATAGCTTAGGCTTGATCAATAAATGTCCGCCAGCAGTATAATTACTTGCACCATTGGTGCTGTGTTCTCGGTGAGAACGACTTTGATTCTCGTCTTCGGAATTGTTGAGATCCTCAGTCTCTAAGAGTGCTTCTTCATACTCTGGGTCCTCAATTTGTCTTTATCTCTGGCGCCCATCTTGAGTGAAGGTACGCAATCTCCTTATTGGTGTACCATCGGCATTGCGACCAGTCATGGATGGCATCCGCCTACGAACTTGGCCACCTCTCGCATTAGGAGTGGGGGTGCTGTGAGTTTGAGGACTACCCGCTTGTAACATTTGAATGAAAGATGCTACAGTTTGTAGCTGCTGAGGAGAAAACTGACTGAACTGAGCTAGGTTGAGCGGTCTGCCACCGGTGTTGACCTGAGACACATTGTTCTCAGGAGTTTGCTGCTCCGTGACATTCTCGGTCCGATTAGTCCGGTATTGATGGGTGGCGTAGACCCTTGACCTGCTTCGAACCCTAATGGACTACGTCCGTCATTGTTTGCTCTATCCATAATAGCGTTCACAAAGATGGGAGGCCCCCTCCTTCTAGCGCCAAATTGTTCCGATTGTAGAACGGTTGGCGGTCTTGAGAAGAGTCTGCCAAGTATTGGAGTTAGCGTCCGCTAGTGAATAGCTGCACAAGAAGAAAACGTGAACTACCCTCGGGGGGGATACGAGGAAACCCCCTTCGACGCTCAAGTCAGCACGTGTCCAAATAGGAGAGAGAGTAGAGAGAGAGAGAGAGAGAGAGTAGAGTTATGAGAGTGAAAGAATGTACCTGCAGAATAGTACTAGTGGGGTATTTATAGAAGTACTATTCACCTGGCAGGGTGTGTAATCCTTTGACACGTGTATGGCTGTGGTGCGCTTGCCATATGGGAAGATTCCCTTATTTTGTCTTGTTAGGCTACCGCCAACGTTGTCGCTCCACGTTGATAAGCTGACTTGCTAGAGCTGTGGGCGACTTTACAATGTTCGCGTCTGTTAATGTGTTCGCGGCCTCCTCGGGGTGGTCCGCTAACGTACTTGGGTTATACCCATACAACTATATTGCAGTTTCTTTATTTTTGGTGAACTTTGTTGTATTGTCCAAGAGTGAATGATAAATTACGGGATATTTGTGTCGAATAGAAGATAGTTTATCATTGCTTCCTCATAATGTATGGAGTACCGGGTAAGTTTAGATTGGACTATGTAGTTTTATATTTGTACTTCATGTTAATTATATTTTGTTTGACTATATCTGAATTTATTCGAAACTGTATATCATGGAATTAATAGTTGTTCATTGCTGGACTTGCAGTGGAAAGAGGAAAACTCTTTTGGGAACATATGTTGGACGTGGGATAGAGGTGAAGCTGAGGCTTCGAAGTCCTGACACTAGTGCAAAAAAATGTTTTTGCTACTTAGAAAATGCTTCGGTCAATTTAAAAACGTGAGCTATTTGTACTTTTCTCATCTTACACCGTCTGTTTCAACACAAGAGGCATGTTAACAACTTTTAAACATAATAAGAATTTGATTAAATTTGCATCGGTAATCAGTGTCGACCTCACCCTATAATTATTGATATGATAAAGTGCCATTTAATATTGCATTGGTATTGTAGAATCGCAAATATTCTCCTTGATGATAAGTTTGATCCTCTAATCTCATACTGCGGTTCAGCATCTGTGCTCTCAGATACTTACACAGTTCAGGTAATTTCTACTCTAGTGATCCTGAGCTTATGGTGTAAGAATGCGTTTTTTCTCATTAGGTATCAATCTTACGAGTTACTATGAGCTAGAAGCCAATATAAGTTCGTATCACTATGGTTTGTGATGCCACTTTTGAACAAGCATACAAAGAATTCAGTAGGTCATGATGTTTTTAGTATAACTCTGAGGTTTTCTTTGGCATGCAAATATGTCCTTCACAATTAAGCTCTCTTAATGTTTGTATTGAAGAATAACAACATACTTCCATTGATGTTGATGACTTAGAGCTGGCATTTCGGGTAAATAGGTCAGCTTTATATTCGGTCTTGTAATACCCCGTATTTTTGAGTATTTATTCAAGTAATTAAAATATATATTTTCTAAAATAAATATTTTAAGCAAATGTTATTTTAGTAATTTCACTTGTTTTTAAATTATTTTGGCGGGAGATGGCGCTAAAATTGGATTTGTTAAGCTTTTGGTTTTTTAATCCTAGTCAAAATTTTATTAAATAAGTTTTAAAAAAACGAAAAAAAATATTTTGAAAATGAATTTTGGAGAATTTTTTTTTTTAGCCATTTTTTTCGGCGGACACCTATACTAAATGGTGGGTTTTTGTTTTCCTAAAACTTTCAAATTTATGATGGAGGTTACAAATCTTGGTTTAATCTCCTAATTTATGGTGAAGGTTACAAACTATTTAATTTTGGAAATTAAGTACTACCTATTCTACTCTTATAAATACCCCATACCTTAAGCCATCTTTTCCACACAAAAACTTTGAAGAATCCATACTCTCTTACTTCAAGGTTCTTCCTTCTGTTCTTAATCTATTCTAGTTATATATTTTTTATTCAAAATCTAATTTTCTTTGGTTTAAGAAAAATATTTTCATATTTCTTACTCCTAAATATTATATTCATGATAGGTTATTCGTGTTTAAATCCATGATTAAGTTCATGTGATAAGTTACTTATTGGGTGGTTAGGAGAAAGCTCAAGCATAAGAATAAGTGAAGATACTAGTATACTCTTTGTGCAAGATCAAGGTACGTTATGTAGCTAGATCTTTTGAAATGTGGTTTTATGTGGAAAAGTTGTTTATTAATTTAATGGTTGGATTGGTTTAGAAATTTGGTTAAAAATGGTTACAACATTTTATTATTCACTTTTGGAAGAGAAAAGAAGGAATGATTCTATTAATCATTTTTATATGAAAGTTTTATTTATTTTTACAAGGAAATGTTTGATTGGTTTTTATGAATTTTGAATGTTCAAAAAGTTGTTTATGAGAAAAGGAGATTTATTCATGACTTACAAGTCATATTATTATTATTACCGCTTGATTAACATCAAGAAGGGTTGATTCATGACTTGCAAGTCATATTATTGTTATTATCGCTTGATTAACATCAAGAAGGGTTTATACTTCAAAGTCCTTTTGTTGGCAATTATTGTTACCCTTTGATACACATCCGTGATGGGATGACTAGCTTGGGGGGTGTGCACACTTAGGAAAAGGAAGGGGAGATAAGAAGAGGAATTGTTTTCAATATTATTGTTAATCCAAGTTATTTGGAAAGAGTTTGTTCTTAAAGGTTATTTTTGAATTATTACTAAAGTGTTGGAAAGAGTTTATTCTTAAAAGGTTAGTCTTGAATTATTAGTGATGGAGTTTTTGAAATATAAATTGTTATGTACTAGCAAATGTGTTACTTATCTAGTACATTTCTTACTCAGTTTTATACTGACACGTATTTCCTTTTTCCTATTTGGCTTTGCCGTGTTTACCTTTTTGGTAAGCAGTTTTGCAGGTGAATTTTTTATGTGCATGGGAGCATACTAGGAAGGGGATCTTCATCTAGATTAGGGTGTTTTATTTGTTTTAAGTTTGAGACAATATTTACTTTTAATAATAAAAAGTTGTTATTATTCTGGTTAAAGTCTTCTGTTCCAAGTTATTTAGTTAGTTAGTAGTTGGTTGCCGAAAGCGTGTTAGTCACGTGACGGTAATACTCCTAAATTATTCAAATATTATTTATTAAATTATTTATTTAAAAGTGAGTAATTTGGGGGTGTTACAAGTCTTGTGTCAATTTCACGCTGTTCACAAAGTGGAATCAGTTTTTTCAGGTTTAGAAAAGATAAAAGTTGAACATTAAAATTGGTGGGTAGACATAACATGCGCATATAGAGTTTCGTATTTGCATAATAAATGGTTGTTGTCAAGTTTATTGCTTTCTTCCATTACGATTTGTATAGATGCATCTTACTAGTGCCACAAAAAGGTAATTTTTTTTTTGGAAAGATGAAGGTGTATATGTGTTAGGGTGACAAGCTCTGTATAAGATTAGGGAGGCTCTCCCTGACACTGTGGGTAACTTCCTTTCCTAGGAGCTCTAATCATCTTAGCTATTTTATATCCAGAAATCGAGTACACTTAAAATTTTTGAAATCAATATTTTAAGCCATAGTGGTGCATCTAGTACAAATCTTGGACCATATTTAGTTATCATATATTAGTATTACTCTTATGATGTTGTTTTTGTAATATCTCAATTCTTCTTGCTTTTATATGATTGTTGTTGGAAATAGAGGGAATTTTTTTTGTGATTCCCTATGTATGGGATAAGCAAGGAAGTCATATTGCATTGACTAGCAAATAGTAGTATTATGTGTATTATTTTTTTTTCTCCTCTAGAATACTCAGGCCAATATGATTATATGGCCATTGACGAATTGAAGAATGTTATTGAGGCGGGGCTAACAAGAGTTTGAAGTCTCCAGTAACTGTAGACATATATAGTTTTGTTTCGGCCATGAAACGACCTAGTAGTCTTAAGGATATTTTGATACACTCAAATATTCTAGTAGTTGCTATGTATAAGGCCTAATATTTGGCCATGGTATATGAAATACGTGATTGCTATGTTATATTTACATGTTTATTGAATTGTTTGTTAGTTACACAACTATTCTATGAATGTTAGTTGATATTTAACTCAAACACTCTTACTTCTAGCAGAATGGCAGAAGAAGGAGAAGGAGTATGAGTTCTATGGTTAGAAGGCTAGCAAAGATAATTGAAAACATCACTCATGTGATAGCTAATTAAGAAACCAAGCAGAGTGAGACCGATAGCTTTGGTGAGGTCTTTAAGAGGGTAGCAGCTAGTTTAAACCTCCGAAATTACCATGGGAAAGAGGACCTAGCTAGCTTAGAAAACTGGATCCGAGAATTCGATAAGCTTTTTTATGCCATAATGTGCCCTAAAAACCTTAGAGTTAATAATGTTCTTTATTATTCGAGAGATTAGGCAGACCTATGGTGGAAACAAAGGAAAGATGATCTTTTAGAGGATCCGGACTTTGGGTGGAACGAGTTTAAAGATGCCTTGAGAACTAAGTTTTACCCTCCGTACTTAAGGAAGCAAAAGGCTATGGAGTTCACCAATCTGAGGATGGGGACTATGTCTGTTAATGAGTATTATAGCAAATTTTTGTAGTTAATGAGGTTCGCACCTGAGATAGTACCATATGAGGCTTTGAAGGCCCAAAGGTTTGAGCAAGGGTTAACCTTAACCATACAAAGTAAGCTGGGAGGTGTAACTTTTGAGACTCTTGATGAAATTTATGGTAGAGATGCTCACTTATATGGGATTAAATGAAGAGAGCTTGAATGGACCTCCTTTGGGGAAAAGAGGAAGTATAACAGTAATAGAAATCAATGATGCCGTTTGGTCTGACCAATGCACTTGCAGTGTTCATGGATTTGATGTAGAGGATTTTTAGGCCATACTTGGACAAATATGTCGTTGTGTTTATAGATGATATCTTGATATATTCGAAGGATAGGAGCAGTCATGAGTTGCATTTCAGAGAAGTTTTGGCCACACTGAGAGCGCGTAAGTTGTAAGCCAAGCTCTCTAAGTGTGAGTTTTAGTTGGATGAGGTTGCCTTTTTAGGACATGTTATCTCAAAGGAAGGAGTTTCGATGGATCCTGCTAAGATTCAAGTAGTGCATGAGTGGCCAACACCGAAGACAGTGTCTAATATAAGGAGTTTCCTTGGGTTAGCTGGTTACTATCGAAGATTTGTGAAGGATTTCTCGAAGATCTCGAGACCAATGACTAGCCTGATGAAGAAAGAATGTAAGTTTGTCTGGACCCCAGAATGTGAGGAAGCGTTTTCGGCGTTGAAGGAATGATTGACAACAACACCTGTTTTGGCTCTACCTGATGAGAGTCAGCAGTATGATGTTTATAGTGATGCTTCGAAATTTAGGTTAGGGTGTGTATTGATGCAGAACAGGACGGTCATCGCTTATGCTTCTAGGCAGTTAAAACAATATGAGGTGAATTATCCAACCCATGATCTTGAATTAGCTGTAATAATGTTTGCTTTGAAGATATGGTGACACTACTTGTATGGGGCAACGTGTAAGTCATACACGGATCATAAGAGTTTAAAGTATATCCTCACTTAGAAGGAGTTGAACATGAGGCAGAGGAGGTGGTTGGAGTTTATCAAGGATTATTATTTGGATATCCAGTATCATGAAGGGAAAACTAATGATGTTGATGATGCATTGAGTCGAAAGTCGAGTCATTCGGTTAATGCAATGGTGTTGCCGAGTCAGTTATGTGTAGAGTTTCAGAAACTGTCTTTGGAGGTATTGGAAGAGGGAGGTGTTGAAAAATTATTGGGTTCTTTGTCGGTTCAACCCTCGATCTATGATGAGATTAGGGAGGGTTAATCAAAGGATGAAAAGTTAGAAAAAAATAGAGAAAAGATCCAGGAGGGTCAAGTGTTGGATTTCCAGATAGCTGATGATGGAAGTATCCAGTTCAAGGGGAGGTGTTGTATACCAAGTAATAGAGAAGAGTTGAAGCGGAAATTAATGGAAGAAGCTCATAGCTCACCTTATTCTGTACACCCAGGTGGTGATAAGTTGTATAAGGACTTGAAGCAAACGTTCTGGTGGCTAAACATGAAGCGAGAGGTAGCAGAGTTCGTGGCTAAGTGTCTCACATGCCAAAAGGTCAAGTTTGAGCACAAAAGACCGCAAGGGAAGGGTCAACCTATGGATATTCCGAGTTGGAAATGGGATTCTATATCAATGTATTTCGTGTCTGCCTTAACCAGGACTAAGGCTGGAAATGATACGATTTTGGTGGTGGTAGATCGTGTAACTAAATCCGCAACTTTCATACCTATGAAGAGTACTTGGTCGATGGATCAGTTGGCTAAAGCATATGTGAAGTGGGTGGTGAAATACCATGGTGTGCCTAAGGACATTGTTTCGGATCGTTATTGGCGATTCTTGTCGAACTTTTGGCAGAGTTTGCAGAAGGCTTTGGACACTAATTTGTTAATGAGTACAACTTTTCATCCGGCTACAATCTGTCAAACAAAACGAACGATTTGGACTTTAGAGGATATGTTGCGATCTTGTGTCATGGAGTATCAGGGCTCGTGGGAAGATTTCTTGGATTTGATAGAATTTTCCTACAATAACAGTCATCATGCAAGTATTGGTATGGCTCCGTTTGAGGCTTTGTATGGTCGAAAGTGTAGAAGTCCAGTCTGCTGGAATGATATTAGTGCAACAGTGGTGCTTGGACCTGAATTCCTAAAGAGACGGTGAAGCAAGTGAAAGTGATTCAGGAAAATATCAGGGCACCTCAAGATCGGCATAAGAGTTATGCTGATTTGAAGCGAACGGATAAAGAGTTTCAGGTTGGCGACAAGGTATTGTTGAAAATATCTCCAATGAAAGGGGTGATGCGTTTTAAGAAGAAGGGAAAGTTGAGCCCAAAGTATATCGGGCCATATGAGGTTTTAAAGAAGATCGTAAAAGTGGCATATCAGTTGGATTTGCCAAATGACTTAAGTCGAGTTTACGATGTTTTCCATATATCTCAGTTAAGGAAGTATATTCCGGATGTGTCCCTTGTGCTGCAACCTGAGACCATTGAGTTAGATGATAGTTTGACTTATGAGGAAAGACTTGTAAGAATCCTTGAGTAAAGTTAGAAGTACTCGGACTAAGGATGTTAGATTAGTCAAAGTATTGTGGTCAAACCATCAGACTAAGGAAGCAACATGGGAAGCCGAAGCGGAGATGCGCAAGACATATCCTGAGTTGTTTTTCAAGGTTAGTTATCGAGTTACGGGGTCGTAACTCCTTTTAAGGGGGGTAGAATGCGATAGAGTTTCGCGCTTTTACCATAGTTATTGCATTTTAGCATATTTTTGAGTCATTATATGCATTTTAGCATATTTTTGAGGCATTTTTTTAGGCATGAGCATTTGAGTCAGAAACTGTAATTTTGGATTTTAAGCCGTTTTTGAAAAGTGATTATGACTTTTGTCTTAAGTTTCGAGGTCGAAACTTCTTTTAAGGGGGTAGACTATAATACCCCATATTTTTGAGTATTTACTCAAGTAATTAAAATATTTAGTTTCTAAAATAAATATTTTAAGCAAAGCGTATTTTAGTAATTTCACTTGTTTTTAAATTATTTTGGCGGGAGATGGCGCCAAAATTGGATTTGTAAAGCTTTTGGTTTTAAATCCTAGTAAAAATTTTATTAAATAAGTTTTCACAAAAAAAAGAAAAAAAAATTTGAAAATGAATTTGGAGAATTTTTTTTTTCTTTTTTGAGCCATTTTTTTCGGCGGGCACCTATACTAAATGGTGGGTTTTTGTTTTCGTTAAACTTCCCAATTTATGATGGAGGTTACAAATCTTGGTTTAATCTTCTAATTTATGGTGAAGGTTACAAACTATTTAATTTTGGAAATTGAGTACTACATATTCTACTCCTATAAATACCACATACCTTAAGCCATCTTTTCCACACAAAAACTTTGAAGAATCCATACTCTCTTACTTCAAGGTTGTTCCTTCTCTTCTTAATCTATTCTAGTTTTATATTTCTTATTCAAGCTCCAATTTTCTTTGGTTTAAGAAAAAGATTTACATATTTCTTACTCAGAAATATTATGCTCATGATAGGTTATTCATGTTTAAATCCTTCTTATTGTAATATTTTTAAAATTTTTGGAGTGATCTGGGTATGTGGAAGTCCTAATAGGTTCCCAAATTTAAATCACCCCACCTAGAATAGTCAACTCTAATGGGGAGACTCTTAAGAAACAATGTGTTTATGTGATTTTCCTTAATCAAGTTGTTGTTCATCACCAAAAAATATTTTCATATTTTCCATAATCCAGTGTAGTTGTTCAAAGTATCTACAATGTTTATACCAAAATTTACTTCAAAATAAGTTCAATAAGTTAGGTTTCCAAGAACAAATTGGATAAAGGTCCTGTTTTGACCAGTTTTGGTTTAAAATTCACCATAATTCAAGTTGTCACTAAAAGCTTGTGAAATTTCGACACAACATAAAGAACTCACTGGCCTATCCATATATGTATCACATGCTCAATTTAACACTTTCTACAGAAAGTTATGATTTTTACAAGTCATTACAAGAACAAAAGTGCAATCTAGAAAATGAAATAAAGTGATTAACTCAAGTTTCATAAAAAAAAATTGTTTTCTTGACACGAATATGTTAATATAAAAATCATTAATTTTTATGTTTCTCTTAAAATGACTCATTTTATTATGTAAATAAAAATTGTCATAAAAATTCAAAATCAAAGAGGTAAATTAATCTCTAAATTTTCACAAGTTTACAAATAAACATGAATCCCAAAGCTCATTTAAGGAGATGAAGATCAAGGAGCATCATGGGGAAGATCAAGATTGAAGACTTTGTATAGATCATAGAATTTGTACATATTGTTGTAATAGTAGTTTTTTGTAAATAGTTATTACATCACTCAATTAAAGAAAAAACATGGAGATGTTTATGCATAATTTTCATAAATATATAATTCCACAATTCTTTTGAATAAAATGAGAAACCAATGTTACAAATGTTGCATGTTGGGACCAATATATCATAGTATATGAATCAAATGACCCAATCTCAATTAAGAGGAAAAATTACAAATCAAACTAAGTTAAATTGTATAATGATATATCTTACATTTTAAATTTGTTCTCCATCTTCAAATGGATCAATCATATAATTTGACGTAATTAGATTGGTAATTATGATCTCCGAATTGATTTTAGGCCGTTTCACGTGTCTCGCTTTAAATGGCCAAATTCCAATTAGCCAAACACAATCTCCATATTTGATCTCAAATTGATTTTTTCTCTCTAAATGACTTAATAATCTTCAATTAAGATTATTTTTCAAAAGCCTTCAAATTATGAAGCAAACCTCTAAGACCTCTTGAAAATTATAAACGTGATCACTAATTAAGGTGGTTATTTCAATCCTCGATTATTTCGCTAATTAGAGCGGTTAACTCATACTTTCATTTAATCACTAATTAGGGTGATTATCTTAAACCTTGGTTAATCACTAATTAGGGTGATTAGCTTAACCTTTTATCATATTTAATCACTAATTAGAGTGATTATCTTAAACCTTGGTTAATCACTAATTAAGGTGATTAACTTAACCCTCTCTATTTAATCACTAAACTGAGTGATTGTCTTAAACCTTAATGATAGTTAATTAGGACGATTATTTTTCTCATTTAATCACTAATTAAGGTGATTAACTTAACCCTCTCTATTTAATCACAAAATTGAGTGATTGCTTAAACCTTAATGATCGTTAATTAGGACGATTATTTTTCTCATTTAATCACTAATTAGAGTGATTATCTTAAACCTTGAATAATCATCAATTAGGGTGATTACTTCCTAACCTTCATTTTTATTCACTAATATATCAAGGTGATAATCTTTCCTCTTAAGTTTAGTCACTAATTAGGGTGATTATCTTAACCTTCATTCTTAATCACTAATTAAGGTGATTATCTTGATTATCGTTCCTTCCTTTAATCACTAATTAAGTTGGTTATCATAATCCTTCATTTTAATCAATAATTAAGGTGATTATTTGAATCTCATTTCAAACACTAATTGAGTGATTACCTTATTCCTAATATATTTGTTTAATTCTAAATGTGAGTTATTCATAATCTATTTCCTTTTCTTCCCCAATGGAATTGGCCATTTAGGGTGAGACATAAGATTAAACTACGATGGTTTTGATCCATGAGTGGATTCCAATCCCGCAATGATTGGTACGCAGTGCAACCTCAGTGCTCAAACCTACTATGTACAAATGATATATTGGTCCTAAATAAAAATGGTTGATGTGTATATGTGCAAACTATGTGATTTTCTTCCTTTTTAATAGCCATGATTACTTTAAAATGGAAAATAACGCATTTAGTAAGTGTCTGTTCTATAGAACAGAAGAGGAGACGAGTTCCAGACGTTTGCACCTCTTAACCTAAACCCCGAACCCTATTTCATGGTATGAAAGACCAATTTTCAAAAAAGCCTTATCCATATGAAGTCATCATCGTTTTAAATGATATTTCTTGAAATTGATTTTAAAATGATGTATCAAATAAATCTGTCCCTATTCAGATATTAATAGGGTGCCGACTTCCAAATTTTCTAAAACTCATAGTCCAATGAGAGACTTTCGTGGGATTCAAACCGTTAATTAAGACCGTCAAAAATCGGATACCACGGGTGGTAGTATGTAATAGCCCGGTTCTTCAACAACTTTAATTATGAAATAATTAAAGTTAATTAGCTTAATTAAGTCATTAATAGTTCTTTCTGAATTATTTTGAGAAATGTTGTGTAGGCGTGTTTTTATTGGATATACCGGATAAGCGCGTATTTGACTACCACACTGTAAAGGTTTTTGTTTTGAAATACGTTTTCAAAACAAGTCGCCAGCAAGTCTTTAAAGGATGACTCATAAACCTAATTGGATTTTGGGAAACCGTAGGGACGACTTAGGGACTTATCTAATGTAGATTTCACTTTCATGACTTCGTAATTGGTCAAATGAACAAAATATTGAGTTCGAGGGTGAGGGTACGAAAATGACCAGGAATCAAATTCGCCCATTGTTGGCATCTACTTAATACGATTCATGTCTAGTTTTATGCTGATAAATAACCAAGAAATATGTTCATGCAATATAAAAAATCAATATACGTCGGCTCGTTAAACACAAGCAAGTGACTAATTTTTGGTAATTTGTTATTTATGCAATCAGAACTACAATGAACATATCAGGTTATCCAAATTATCTGAACTCAATATTGGAACATTTATTTAGGTCTTGATTTACAGAAATAAGCATGTGAGATGGTGAAAGCATCAAAGCATATAAATATGCATATGAATATGATGTAATATAGAAAAATAATAGAAAAGAAAGTTTAGAGGTTAGAATATACATGAGCAATAATTCCTTTATGATCTACATCATGAAAAGTAAATTGTTAGTAAAATAAGAATTAAATTGAAATTGACCCTCATGAATTATTAAAAGGATATGCTAATGCAGACTATGCTCAAGATTTAACCAATACAAAAAGCACAACATGTATGGTTCGGTTCGTTAGTTATAGTTTAGTTTCTTAGAGCACCAAGAAGCAAAACACAATTTCTTTATCCATTACAGAGGCAGAATATGTTGCAGCAGCAACACGCTGTTCCCAAATGCTTTGGATAAAACAACAACTTTTTAACTATGAAATTTACTTTAATTGTGTTCCCTACTATTGTATAATACTAGTGCAATTAGTTTTTCCAAAGATCCAATTTGTCATTCTAGAGTCAAACACATTCACATAAGTCATCACTTTATAAAGGATAATGTTGAGAAGAGCTTAATAAAATTGAAATTTGTTAAAAAAATGAGTATAAAATAGCAGATATTCTAACTAAGCCCTTGTGTTGAGAAAGGTTTCAGAAACTAAGACTGAAACTAGGCTTTATGAAGTTGAAATGCTCTGCTATAATCTTTCTCCTTTGTGGTTTGAATTTATAACATTGTTCCTATGTGAATTGAGCTGAATGTTTCGTGTTGTTGAAATTCATCACAAATTGTTATATGTGTAAAGTACATGTATGAGTTGGAATGACTGAAGAAAACTCACGGATGTCCACTAATATTCCTTTTATTGTTCACTTCACTAATCTATGGCATAAGAAAGATAAAGAGTAAATATATTGATGAAGTTCCCTAAAACACCATTTCTTTGCTCCGTTTATTATTAATTTTTAGTTGCCTTCATGTTTTTACTTCTCCGAAAAATATGTAAATCCACAAATATCTTAATCAATTATCTTTTCCTAAGATAAAGACTATCCTTCTTTAAATCGTGCAAGTTAGTTATCACGCTTTCTTATTAATCTTTTCAAATTCAAAACTCATTATTCCCATCCTCCTCTCATCTGACATTTTTTCTCTCTTTAAATCCTTTCAATTTCCTTAAGCACCAATTCAATCTCCATAAAACCGAAAATAAAATCCCCTCTAATGGAAACAAGTTTGAATTCACCTTTCCCTAAACCTTTCGTCTCTTCCAAAAACCTTAAAACTTTCTTCTTCCAAACAAACAATTGAATCTCCATTAAATTCCTAGATGGATATTTCACCAATTCAAATTCATGTTCCCCCAACTTGTTCCTTAATAAAAATAAAGACGATTGGTGAAGATGATGTGATGGAAACAGAGGAGGAATTGCATGGTCCCTCTGAGGGGGAAGAGCAGCGGTTCCCAAGAAGGGAACATTCAGGAAAGTAAAGGGTTCCCACTCTAACATAAGCAAAAAAAAAAACCCCAAATCCAATAGGTATGTTCTTGGTTTAAGCATTAATGTAGATTGGTACAAGAAAGTTAAATTTAGGCAAATTTTGGATGTTTTGAGAAACAAAGTTTGGAAACACCACTTTGAGAATTTGTTTCACAATTATCTTGTTCCCAAAGCTGTGGATGAGTTTTGTTCAACATCAAATTAGTTAACAATGGTTACTGTGAAGGGGAAGGTTGTTGAATTTGATGTTGAAAAATTGGATAAAGGGAACATATGTGTATTTTAAGAAACAAAGAAGGGTGTTTATCCATTCTCGAATATTACTCAAGATGATTTAATTGAGAAATGTGGTGCAAAGAAATGTTCTACAACCATTGACCATAATTTGTCATCCCCATACAACAAATTCCTCTTTCATTTGATTAAAAAAGACCTTGTAGGCGTGTTTTTATTGCCTACGTGGGATGATCGCATATTTGACTACCTCATTGTAAATGTTTTTGTTTTGAAAATGTTTTGAAATAAAGATGTCGCCAACAAGTTCTTAAAGGAAGAATCGTAAACCTAATTGGACATTAGGAAATCATAAGGACAACTTATGGAAATATCCAATGTAGATTTCCCAGTCATAAATCCATAATTGATCAATAAACCAAAGATTGAGTTCGGGGGTGATGGTACGAATATGATTAGGAATCAAATTTGCCTATTGATGACCTCTACTTAATATGATTTATGTTCGAGATTTATGCAAATAAACAACCACATAATATATTCATGCAATTTGTAAATTAATCTATGTCGATTCATAAAACACGCAAAAGACTAATTTTTGGCGACATGTTATTTCAGCAATCAATTAAAGGAAAGCTAGGAGGTCTGGATTGACAGGAAGAGATATATTGATTTTCGAAAACTGTTTTAGTAAACATCGGGGTCCGCAAATGAGATCCGCAAATTACAACTTTTTGGGAGTTTGATTTGATTGGACCATCAAAAATATAGGAAGCCTCCACTTTGGGAAAGCTTGTCATGAGTTAGGCACTCTAAGCCTAGATTAAAATGTACTTAATTTGAATTAAGTATTCAAACGGGTATTCGAAGTTTCTTCACTGCGGAGTTGACGTAGGCAAAGTCAGATATCGCTAGAGAGCATAGAAGTTTTGGAGAGTCCTTCTGGGACAAGGAGAATTTGGATTGAAAAATAAAAGGTTTAATTTATGACTTATACAGATGTAAATGGGAAAAGGCTTTGACGTGGCTAAGTTCAGACTCGTTTATATGTCGGGATCTAGAAAGAGTATGCTTCTGATTCTAGAAAGTCAAATCATGGTACCTTGATCATTTTTATTTTATTGAAGCTATCGGACCTCGAGATGAGGATTCTTACATATCCTTGTGGAGTCAGACAATTCGTAGTTCTGGATCTGATTTCATGTTGTTTTTTAGTACCCTAACTTTCGCCTAGGCCGCCCTTTCGGGTTTTCAACCTAGCGGACTTGGACATACCTTGAAGGTGGAGTTAGAATTGATATGAGGGTTGAAAGGTTTGAGGTTTAATTGGATGGCCAAGGTAAGGGTTATGGCGTCTTTTTATTTGAATGCTGAGGTAAGGTTTATGTCTTTTCTGGATTCTAAGAATTATGGATCGAATGGATTGGAAACAAAGGGGTAGAACTTGTGCTCAAGCTGTAACACCCCCAAATTACTCACTTTTAAATAAATAATTTAGCAAATAATATGTGAGTAATTTAGGAATATTACCGCCACGTGACTAACACGCTTTCGGCAACCAACTACTAACTAACAAAATAACTTGCAGCGAAAGACTTTAACCAAAAATAATTATACTTTTTTATTAATAAAAGTAAATATTGTGTCAAACTTAAAATAAATAAAACTTCCTAAACTAGGTGAACATCCCATTCCTAGTATCCTCCCATGCACATCCAGAATTCACCTGCAAAACTGCTTACCAAAAGGTAAACAGGGCAAAAGCCAAATAGGAAAAAGGAAATACGCGTCAGTATAAAACTGAGTATGAAATGTACAGGATAAGTAACACATGTGTTAGTTCGTAACAATTTATATTTCGAAAACTCCATCACTAATAATTTAAGAATAATTTTTTAAGAATAAACTCTTTCCAACACTTTAATAATAAATCAAAAATAACCTTTGAGAACAAACTCTTTCCAAATAATTTGGATTAACAATAACGTTGAAGACACTTCCTCTTCTTATCTCCCCTTCATTTTCCTAAGTGTGCACACCCCCCCAAACTAGTCATCCTATCACGGATCTATATCAAAGGGCAGCAATAATTGCCAAGAAGTGGACTTTGAAGCATAAACCCTTCTTGATGTTAATTAAGCAGTAATAATAATAATATGACTTGTAAGTCATGAATAAACCCTTCTTGATGTTGATCAAGCGGTAATAATAATAATAATATGACTTATAAGTCATGAATAAATCTCCTTTTCTCATAAATAACTTTTTGAACATTCAAAGTTCATAAAAAACCAATTAAACCTCTCCTTGTAATAATAATTTAAATTTCCAAAAATGACAATAAAACTTTCATATAAAAATGATTGATAAAATCATTACCTCTTTTCTCTTCCAAAAGTGAATAATAAAATGTTGTAACCATTTTAAACCAAATTTCTAAACCAATCCAACCATTGTATCAATAAACTTTGCCACATAAAACCACATTTCAAAAGATCTAGCTACATAACGTACCTTGATCTTGCACAAAGAGTATACTAGTATCTCCACTTAGTCTTAATCTTTAACGATCTCCTAACCAACCAATATAAAAATCTAATAAGTAACTTATCACATCAACTTAATCATGAATTTAAACATGAATAACCTATTATGAGCATAATATTTTTGAGTAAGGAACATGGAAATTTTTTTCATAACCCAAGGAAATTTGGAACTTGAATAAGAAATATAAACTTGAATAGATAAGAAGAGAAGGAAGAACCTTGGAGTAAGAGAGTATGGATTCTTCAAAGTTTTTATGTGGAAAAGATGGCTTAAGGTATGGGGTATTTATAGGAGTAGAATAGGTAGTACTTAATTTTCAAAATTAAATAGTTTGTAACCTTCACCATAAATTAGGAGATTAAACCAAGATTTGTAACCCCCATCATAAATTTGGAAGTTTTAGGAAAAAAAACCCCCCATTTACTATAGGTGGCCACCCGAAAAAATGGCTAAAAATTTTTTTTTTCCCCTCCAAAATCCATTTTCAAATTTTTTTTTAAAAACTTATTTAGTAACATTTTGACTAGGATTTCAAACGAAAAGCTTAACAAATCCAATTTTGGCGCCATCTCACGGCAAAATAATTTTAAAACAAGTGAAATTACTAAAATACCCTTTGCTTAAAATTTTTATTTTAGAAAATAAATATTTTAATTACTTGAATAAATACTAAAAAATATGAGGTATTACAGTATACCCCCATTAAAAGAAGTTTCGACCTCAAAACTTAAGACAAAAAGTCATAATCACTTTTCAAAAATGGATTAAAATCCAAAATTGGAGTTTCTGACTCAAATGCTCATGTCTAAAATGCATATAATGACTAAAAAATATGTTAAAATGCAATAACTATGGTAAAAGCGCGAAACTCTATCGCATTCTACCCCCTTAAAAGGAGTTACGATCCCGTAACTCGACAACTAACCTCGGAAAACAACGCCGGATAATTCTTGCGCATATCCGCTTCAGCTTCCCATGTTGCTTTCTCAGTCTAATGGTTTGACCACAATACTTTGACTAATCTAACACCCTTAGTCCGAGTACTTCTATCTTTACTATCAAGGATTCTTACAGGTCTTTCCTCGTAAGCCAAACTACCATCTAACTCAATGGTCTCAGGTTGCAGCACATGGGACACATCCGAAATATACTTCCTTAACTGAGATATATAGAAAACATCGTAAACCCGGCTTAAGTCATTTGGCAAATCCAATTTATATGGCACTTTTCCGATCTTCTTCAAAACCTCATATGGCCCGATATACTTTGGGCTTAACTTTCCCTTCTCTTCAAAACGCATCACCCCTTTCATTAGAGATATTTTCAACAATACCCTACCGCCAACCTAAAACTCTTCATCCCTCCGTTTCAAATCAGCATAACGCTTCTGCCGATCATGACTTACCCTGATCTTTTCCTGAATCACTTTCACTTGCTTCATAATCTATTCTAGGAATTCAGGTCCAAGCACCTCTGTTTCACTAATATCATTCCAACAGACTGGACATCTACACTTCAGACCATACAAAGCCTCAAACGGAGTCATACCAATACTTGCATGATGACTGTTATTGTAGGAAAATTCTATCAAATCCGAAATCTTCCCACGAACCTTGATACTCCATGACACAAGATCACAACATATCCTCTAAAGTCTGAATCGTTCGTTCTGTTTGACCGACTGTACCTAGATGAAAAGATGTACTCATTAACAAATTAGTGCCCAAAGCCTTCTGCAAACTCTGCCAAAAGTTTGACAAGAATCGCAAATTACAATCCGAAACAATGTCCTTAGGCACACCATGATATTTCACCACCCACTTCACATATGATTTAGCCAACTGATCCATCGACCAAGTACTCTTCATAGGTATGAAAGTTGCGGATTTATTTAAACGATCTACCGCCACCCAAATCGTATTATTTCCAGCCTTAGTCCTGGGTAAGGCATACACAAAATTCATTGATATAGAATCCCAATTCCAAGTCGGAATATCCAAAGGCTGAACCTTCCTTTGCGGCCTCTTATGCTCAAACTTGTCTTGTTGGCATGTGAGACACTTAGCCACGAACTTTGCTACCTATCGCTTCATGTTTGGCCACCCGAATGTTTGATTCATGCCCTTATACAACTTTTCACCACCCGGGTGTACAGAATAAGGTGAGCTATAAGCTTCTTCCATTAATTTCCGCTTCAACACTTCTATATTACTTGGTATACACCACCTCCCCTTGAACCGGATGCTTCCATCGCCAGCTATCTGGAAATCCAACACCTGACCCTCCTGGATCTTTTCTTAAATCTTTTCTAACTTTTGATCCTTTGATTGACCCTCCCTAATATCATCATAGATCGAGGGTTGAACCGACAAAGAACCCAACATTTCTTCAACAACTCCCTCTTCCAGTACCTCCAATGACAGTTTCTGAAACTCTACACATAACTGACTTGGTAGCACCATTGCATTAACTGATTGACTTGACTTTCGGCTCAATGCATCAATAACAACATTAGCTTTCCCTTCATGATACTAGATCTCCAAATCATAATTCTTAATCAACTCCAACCACCTCCTCTGCCTCATGTTCAACTCCTTTTGAGTGAAAATATACTTCAAGCTCTTATGATCCATGTACAACTTACACATTGCCCCATACATGTAGTGTTGCCATATCTGGAAAGCAATATTACAGCTAATTCAAGATCGTCATGGGTTGGATAATTCACCTCATATGGTTTTAACTGCCTAGAAGCATAAGCGATTTCCTTCCTGTTCTGCATCAATACACGCCCTAACCCAAATTTTGAAGCATCACTATAAACATCATAGTGCTGACTCTCATCAGGTAAAGCTAAAATAGGTGCTGTAGTCAACCTTTCCTTCAATGCTGAAAAAGCTTCCTCACACTCTGGAGTCCAGACAAACTTACATTCTTTCTTCATCAGACTACTCATTGGTCTTAAGATCATCAAGAAATCCTTCACAAATCTTCGATAGTAATCAGCTTACCCAAGAAAACTTTTTATATATAAGACACCGTCTTCGGTGTTGGCCACTCACGCACTACTTGAATCTTAACAGGATCTACCGAAACTCCTTCCTTTGAGATAACATGTCCTAAAAAGGTAACCTCATCCAACCAAAACTCACAATTAGAGTGCTTGGTGTACAACTTATGCTCTCTCTGTGTGGACAACACTTCCCTCAAATGCAACTCATGACTGCTCCTATCTTTCTAATATATCAAGATATCATCTATAAGCACAACCACATATTTGTCCAAGTATGGTCTAAATATCATATGCATCAAATCCATGAACATTGCAGGTGCATTGGTCAGACCAAACAGCATCAATGTGAACTCATAGTGACCATAATGCGTCCTAAACGCATTCTTAGGAATATCACCCTTAGCAATCCTTAATTGGTGATAACCTGACCTCAAATCTATCTTCGAGAAAATCCCTGCTCCTTTCAACAAATCAAATAAATCATCTATTCTCGGAAGCAGATACTTATTATTGATCATCACATTGTTCAACTCCCGGTAATCAATTCACAACCTCAAACTACCATCTTTCTTTTTCACGAACAATACAGGTTGACCTCAAGGAGACGAACTAGGTCTTATATACCCTTTTTCCAACAACTCCTCCAACTGAACTTTTAACTCCTTCATGTCAACTGGATCCATTCTATACGAAGCCTTTGAAATAGGGCCGGTTCTTGGCATCAAATCTATGGTGAACTCAAGATCCCTAACAAGTGGCATACTCGGTATCTCTTTAGTAAACACGTCAGGAAACTCGGAATTCAACTGGAACCTCCCTATTCTCATCTTCCTTTTCATTCCTTTGAACTCCACAAAATAACGGACACCCCTTCTTCACACAAGATTGAATTCTAATTGCAGACATTATCTTCATTCTCTTCTCCTTCCCAAGCTTCCTATAAGTCACCCTTTCTTTCTTAGGGTCGACTAAGGAGACCTTCTGGGCCTCACAATCAATCTGAGAATTGAATTTCCTAACCAATCCATCCCCAAAACTACATCAAGGTCTGACAAATCAAACTCAACTAAGTCGGATGGAAAATTTACCCCAACTATCACTGAAGGTACTTGACTATGCAACTTAGTACAACTAAAAATCTCTCCTGATGGCAATGCAATTTCTAATGAAATAGACACTAAAATGCTAAACTGGAGCTTTTCCGTTAAAGTGCTAGAACAAAAATGAATAAGATGCTCCAGAATCAAATAACACTTGGACAGACAGAGAATTCATGAAAAAGGTTCCAACTACTACCTCAGAAACATTCTCAGCCTCACCGTAGTTCATGACGAAAACTCTGTCATTAGACTAATTCCCCATCCTGGTTTAACACCAACATTCGAAGAACCTAACTTTTGTTGATCATTCTGAGGGGCCTTACTACTCGGGTCAGGTTTGACTGCAGGTTCTCCACTAGCTTTTCTAAAGCATTCATACTCCTGGTGCCCTAGTAGAATAATTGTTTATTTGGGTTTGTATTTTGGGTTTTTTTTATAAGTGGTGGGGTTTGGTTTTTTTTTTTTTTTGTTATTTTTTTTTTGTTTTTTTGTGTTTTTTTTTTTGTGTTTTTTTTTAAAGTGCCCCAATTTCTGACAATAACGGCACATCACCAAGTTGCCCTCACAATCCTTTCCAGGGTGGTTCTTATCACATCTTTTGCAGAAAAAGGTTCTCTCAACTTTCAACCCATTTCCTTGGTTCCCATTAGGCTTCCGACTATTGTGCCTATTGTTTATCTCAGTTTGGTTAAATCCACCATTGCGCTTAGGCTTTTTATCTCCACTTTGTTGATTTCTATTACTGTTATACTTCCTCTTTTCCCCAAAGGAGGTCCATTCAAGCTCTCTTCATTTAATCCCATATAAGTGAGCATCTCTACCATAAATTTCATCAAGAGTCTCAAAAGTTACACCTCCCAGCTTACTTTGTATGGTTAAGGTTAACCCTTGTTCAAACCTTTGGGCCTTCAGAGTCTCAGATGGTACTATCTCAGGTGCGAACCTCATTAACTCCAAAAATTTGCTATAATACTCATTAACAGACATGGTCCCCATCCTCAGATTGGTGAACTCCATAGCGTTTTGCTTCCTTAAGGACGGAGGGTAAAACTTAGTACTCAAAGCATCTTTAAACTCGTTCCATCCAAAGTCTGGATCATCTAAAAGATCATATTTCCTTTGTTTCCACCATAGATCTGCCTCATCTCTCAAATAATAAACAACATTATTAACTCCAAGGTTTTCAGGGCACACTATGGCGTCAAAAAGCTTATCGAATTCTCGAATCCAGTTTTCTAAGCTAGATGGGTCCTCTTTCCCATGGTAAGTCGGAGGTTCTTCTTAAAGACCTCACCAAAGCTATCAGTTTCACTCTGCTTGGTTTCTTGATTAGCTATCACTTGAGTGCTGTTTTCAGTTATCTTTGCTAGCCTTCTAACCATAATAGAACTCATACTCCTTCTCCTTCTTTTTGCCACTCTACTAGAAGTAAGAGTGTTTGGGGACAAATCTCAACTAACACTCAAAGAATAGTTGTGTAACTACCAAACAATTCAATAAACATGTAAGTATAACTAGTTCAAAATATAGCAATCACGTATTTCATATATCATGGCCAAATATTAGGCCTTATACATAACAACTACTAGAATATTTGAGTGTATCAAAATATTCTTAAGACAACTAGGCATGTTCATGGCCAAAACAAAACTATATAAGTCCACGGTTACTGGAGACTTCAAACTATGGGTAGCCCACTGCTATAACATTCTCCATCTCGTCAATGGCCAAATAATCAGATTGGCCTGGGTATTCTCGGGGACTAAAAAATATAATCCATATAATACTACTATTTGCTAGTTAAAGCAACATGACTTCCTTGCTTATCCCATACATATGGAATAACATAAACCTTGTCCTCTACTTCCGACACAATCATATAAAAGCAATAAGAATTGAGATATTACAAGAACAACATCATATGAGTAATAATAATATATGTTAACTAAATAAATAAAAATAATTATATGGTCCAAGATTTGTACTAAATGCACCACTATGGCTTAAAATATTTATTTAAAATAATTTAAAGTGTACTTGATTTCAAGATATAGAATAGCCAAAGTAATTATAGCTCCCAGGTAAGGAAGTTACCCACAGCGTAGGGGAGAGCCTTCCTAATCCTAGACAGAGCTTGTCACCCTAACACATTTACACCCTTCATCTTTCCAAAAAAAAAAATTACCTATTTGTGGCACTACTAAGATGCATCTATACAAATCGTAACGGAAGAAAGCAATAAAATTAACAACAACAATTTATAATGCAAATGCGAAACTCTATATGCCCATCTTATGTCTACCCATCAATTTTAATATTCAACTTTTATATTTTCAAGACTTGAAAAACTGATACCACTTTGTAACACCCCCCAATTACTCACTTTTAAATAAATCATTTATTAAATAATATTCGAGTAATTTAGGAGTATTACCGCCACGGCGCCACGTGACTAACACGCTTTCGGCAACTAACTACTAAACTAACAAAATAACTTGCAGCGGAAGACTTTCACCACAAATAATACTACCTCCGTCCCAAAATAGTCTGAACACTTTCTTTTTATGTTTGTCCCAAATTAGTTTGAACACTTTCATTCTTGGCATGGTCCCACCATTAATATATTATTTCTTTTACACATCTTTGGCCCGCACTCTACTTTTTATCAATGAAAAGTAACCCAATTTTCTCTCTCCTCTAATAAAAAATACCCCACCAACTCCTATCACATCTATTTTTTAAATAAAATAACATTTGATAACCATACCACAACTTATCACCTTAAACTACGTGTCCCAACAAGTGTTCAGATCTTTCTGGGACGGAGGGAATAATACTTTTTTTATTAATAAAAGTAAATATTGTCTCAAACTTAAAATAAATAAAACTTCCTAAACTAGGTGAAGATCCCCTTCCTAGTATCCTCCCATGCACATCCAAAAAATTCACATGCAAAACTGCTTACCAAAAGGTAAACAAAGCAAAAGCCAAATAGAAAAAGGAAATACGCGTCATTGTAAAACTGAGTACGAAATGTACTGGATAAGTAACACATTTGCTAGTTCGTAACAATTATATTTCGAAAACTCCGTCACTAATAATTCAAGAATAACTTTTTAAGAATAAACTATTTCCAACACTTTAATAATAAATCAAAAATAACCTTTAAGAACAAACTCTTTCCAAATAATTTGGATTAACAATAACATTGAAGACACTTCCTCTACTGATCTCCCCCTCCTTTTCCTAAGTGTGCACACCCCCCAAGCTTGTCATCCCATCACGGATTTATATCAAGGGGTAACAATAATTTCCAACAATTGGACTTTGAAGCATAAACCCTTCTTGATGTTAATCAAGCGGTAATAATAATAATATGACTTATAAGTCATGAATAAACACTTCTTGATGTTGATCAAGCGGTATTAATAATAATATGACTTGTAAGTGATGAATAAATCTCCTTTTCTCATAAATAAACAACTTTTTGAATATTCAAAGTTCATAAAAAAAACCAATCAAACCTTTCCATGTAATAATAATTTAAATTTCCAAAAATTATAATAAAACTTTCATATGAAAATGATTGATAAAATCATTACCTCTTTTCTCTTCCAAAAGTGAATAATAAAATGTTGTAACCATTTTAAACCAAATTTCTAAACCAATCCAACCATTGAATCAATAAACAACTTTACCATATAAAACCACATTTCAAAAGATCTAGCTACATAACGTACCTTGATCTTGCACAAAGAGTATACCAGTATCTCCACTTAGTCTTAATCTTGAACGATCTCCTAACCAACCAATATAAAAATCTAATAACCAACTTATCACATGAACTTAATCATGATATGAATAACCTTTCATGAGCATAATATTTTTGAGTAAGAAACATGGAAATCTTTTTTTTAACCCAAATAAAATTTAAACTTGAATAAGAAATATGAAACTAGAATAGATAAGAAGAGAAGGAAGAACCATGAAGTAAGAGAGTATGGATTCTTCAAAGGTTTTGTGTGGAAAAGATGGCTTAAGGTATGGGGTATTTAGAGTAGAATAGGTAGTACTTAATTTCCTAAATTAAATAGTTTGTAAACTTCACCATAAATTAGGAGATTAAACCAAGATTTGTAACCCCCATCATAAATTTGGAAGTTTTAGGAAAACAAAAAACCCCCCATTTACAGTAGGTGGCCGCCAAAAAAAATGGCTCAAAAATATTATTTTTTCTCCAAAATTCATTTTAAAATTTTTTTTAAACGTATTTAATAAAATTTTGACTAGGATTTAAAACTAAAAGCTTCAAAAATTCAATTTTGGCGCCATCTCCCACCAAAATGATTTAAAAACAAGTGAAATTACTAAAATACCCTTTACTTAAATATTTATTTTAGAAAATTAATATTTTAATTACTTGAATAAATACTCAAAATTATGGGGTATTAAACAAGCCCCCTAGCATGACTTTTATTTTGCCTTTGGCTCTTTCTTTCTGCTCTGTTTTGCTTTGTGCTTTTTATTTATTTTATTTTTGCTTTTTTCGCACTTTGAATTTTTCCTTTCTCTTTTAATTTGTCTTGCATTGATTTTGTTCTTTGTACTGAAACTTACCCAAAATTTTGTGTGGTTTAGACTATTAGGAGGTTTGAAGGCTTTTTGTGAAGCTTTGATGTGAAAGGTTATTTTGGGTTAAGGATTTGGAAGATGATGGTTTATGAATATTTCTTCTTTGGGTTGCATGAGGATGTTTTTGGCTTTTTTGGAATGATGGAGGTAGAGTGATATAACTCTTAATCCAAAGTATGTAAATTTTTTGACTTTTTTTTATTTTTTGATTTTTTGACTATTTATCATTAATCAAGCTCATTTAACTGATCAAAATTTCAGCATTGATTAGAAGCATAAAAATGATGGAACACCAATGAAAATGAAAAGGAAATGCAATTATTTTATTGATTCGAAATAATAAATTAAGCAAGAGTTATTGTTGTTGTAACCCGCCTTATTTTTAGAGGCTTGTACCTCTTCCTCAATTAGTAGACTAACCTTGTAGAGCTTTATATAAGACTCTAGAGGTTGGAACTTGAGGTGATATTTGTACTTAGGCTGCAAGTTATGAATCACAAGTGGGATTTAATCTTTTTCAGATGACCTATTAGTCATTTGTGCTGCATTTTCTCTCTACCTATTAAAGAAGGTGATGAAATCTTCATTGTGGTTTTGCTTGGTTAATTCTAACTTAGGAATAAGACCGATAGGAAGCTGAGTGTTGTAGCAATATTGCTTGTGGAACGCTTCTAAATTTGATGTAGTCCCAGTCTTTTAGCTTTGTTTTTTTTTTTTTAACGGTGATTTGAACCACTTAGATGGATATGCATCCAAGCTTAAAGGTAATACATAAGCAAACAGGTCCAAGCTCATGCCTTTGAGAGCCATAGAAATGGAAAAGGCTCTCAAATGATCGTATGGGCCTTCGAACCCGTTGAATTATAGGAGGTCACCCAATCCTACTTTTTTAGGGAGCTTTTCCTTTAGTTCAGGATCAATTATGTCATGGCCATGAGCCTGACTCTCGAGTGCAGAAATTGACTGGATCAATTGTTCGAATTTTTCAAACCTCAACTTAGTCTCGAACTTAATAGGTCATGGTGTTAGTGGAGCCTCTTACCATTCTTCTTCCTCAATTGCCAGTTTTTATTTTAGAATTTTGAGTTCCTTGTCTTGTTCCTCAAGATCATAGTTCATCAATTGGGGTTGAGCTATGATGGCACTAAGCTTTTCATTAGTATTTTTCATTTCGGATGACAATCCAGATGTTTCATATGACTCGTCGGGAAAAAAATGGTTCTTTTGACGAGTCTGGGAGTGGGTTAACCTTATTTCCTCTGGGTGTTCACAATTTGTAACCTTACGACTTGTCCTAAACGCAAATCGAATAGATCATACTTGTAAATGTTTAGAAATGAATTTCGAAATGAGAAATGGAAATGAGAAATGGCAATAG
The DNA here is from genome assembly GCA_947646795.1 of Beta lomatogona. NCBI lineage: Eukaryota > Viridiplantae > Streptophyta > Magnoliopsida > Caryophyllales > Amaranthaceae > Beta > Beta lomatogona. Next base: position 437,514 of record CANSNZ010000003.1, read on the forward strand.
AAATGGGAAATGATTTTGAAATGGAGGAGTTGAAATGGATATGGGTTTTAACCATAATGTATACATTGGCCTAGCTATATGCATATGCAGACCTGAGCTTGACCATGATGTAGACATGGGCCTAACTATATACATATGCAGACATGGAGTGGACTAGGCAAGCAGGTTGGACTCAATGACTGGGCTTTGGGGAGGACTAGACTTTAAACATTCAGGTAGAGTAAGGAGACTAGACTTGAAAATTGTGCCTTTACGGACATAAGAAATACTAGACTTTAAACATACGAAAGAGTAAACAACCTAGGCAATAGAGATGACTAAGGGAATAAGCAGACTACGGAGAGTAGACCTTAAACTTACATTTAGAGTAAGTAGACTGGACAATAAGGAAGACTAGGTGTAACAGCCCGCACTTCCGAGCTGCTAGCTAATCATACTTAACATTCATAAACCTCACTCAACACTAAATAAACCTCGAATTTATATTTATTCACAGCGGAAACATAAGCTATAAAATGATCCTAGACCTGTGGGTCAGAGCCTACATTATAACAAGCTCAAAATCGAATATCAAATGACAAAATACTTTACTCGATTTCCAAAACAATAGAATACTTGATCATGAAATAAGCACTTGAATACTTCTAGATACAACTTCTGAATCACTAATCTATTTACTACTCAACAACCAAATTCTAGCTTAAGATCCATTCTGAGCTTCCAACACGAACCTGCAATTACAAAAGAGAATACAGAACAAAAACAAAACTAAAATGAGCGGAAAACTCAGTAACTTTACTTCAGCCCGTCAAAACGGTTTTGGTTCGCAAATGTTTTTCATGTCATAAATAAACTTGGTTAATTGTTCGGAAAAGAATCCATCCATTAAAATATATCGCCGGCGTAGCTCAATCACTTAACACAAATCGCTGGCAAGTACAGGCAGAAACTTAACATAATATAACATAACCCAATATTCGACCTTCTCTGGTCTTAATTCAACTTATATCCGAACCATTTCCTCCACCTGTACCTTGCCCACTTTTCATCTCAGTTCATAAGCTAAGCCAGCTAAAACAAATACGAAATCCATTTTAACATATCTCAAACCATATACGTAAACATAAACATTTTCGAACAACTCTAATGACAGAACAAAAGCATTCTTTCATACTTATTCAATAACACTTCACAACTAACTTATAATGATGCATCTATAACCATGGCTATGACTATAAACGATAAACGATATCAAAAATACAATACAACACACGCACAGACATTTAAATACGTTTTGCTGAACATAAAGGTTACCTCAATAGCAAACCAATTTCTTAAGATGCAAATCCAATACCTCAGAACCTTTAAGCTCCTTTAATTTCTCTGAGTTCCACAAATCGATAACGGAAATACACCTCAACAACAATACCAATAATTAACAACCATTCTCACTACATTTCAGATAAAGAAATTGACTTGCTCACTTTCTAAACTCTTTTATGCACTAACTACAAATCCATATATGCAAACTATTCCACTAATCTATCCCCCATTATTAATCTCACAAGCTATCTCTAATAACCCCTCTTTGGAAATTACCACACTGATTTGCAGAACGTGAAATTATGATTTCAATTCAAATTATATAACTTATAAAATCTGATTTAGCAAACTCAATAAGATTATAAGTTACAAAACAAGTTCCAATCTACTAAACAAAATTAAGTTTCAATCTTTGTTCTCAATATCCAAAAGAACTATTTAAAACCAATAATCTGATTTACAAACAAATGTACTATACATCGATTATGATCTATAATGATACAACTCCAAATATAATTCAATCATCCAAACTATGTGATGCCATTGGAGCTGAAATAGAAAGAGGCACGAGAATTACTTTGATACCTGCCCAATGAATTTCAAAACTGAGTAAAGCTCAACAATGACACAACACCACCGCACAACAACATCACCAACACCGACGCACAACGGCAGAATAGAACACACAACAGCAGCAACAAGGAGGAGAGAAAATTTACAGCAGAACCATCACAACTCGGCAATGACAGAACCACTAGCACCATCGCACAACCAACGGCAGCAACGCTGCAGCAACAACCACAAGGAGAGAGAAAACAGGGGAGCAATGGAACAGAAGGAAGCAGTCAGCAACGCTCCAGACCCGACACGGCAGCACCGGAGTGTGACAAGGTCACCGGCAGAGGCGGTAGCAAAAGGACGGCAACAGAGGAAGGAGGAGAACGGTGAGTGAGTGAAAGAAATGGGTTGGGGTTTGGGGTTCCATTTATTTTGTTGAAGGAAAATAAGAGTTTGACAACAAAGCCACAAAGGAGCAACAAAATGAAATTGTTTTTAGTTTTTTTTTTTTTTAGAACACTAAATTTTCTTAAGAAAATCCCATCAACTTATACCAAAATATCGTAATGAATTTAAGATAAATAATTAGCCCTTAATTAAATCTGCTTAAAATTTATGGGTTGTTACACTAGGGTTTGAACTTACACTTAGAATAAGCAGACTAGACTGAAGGGAAACGAGACTTTAAACTTACGAGAGAGTAAGCAGACTAGGCAAATAAGGAAGACTAGACTTTAACTTACATTTAAAATAAGCAGGCTAGACTTAAGGGTGACAAGAGTTTGAACTTACGCGAGAGCAAGTAGGCTCGGCAAATAGGGAAGACTAGACTTTGAACTTATTACATTTAGAATAAGCAGGCTAGACTTAAGGATGACTAGACTTTGAACTTATGGGAAAGTAAGTAGGCTAGGAAATAAGGAAGACTAGACTTTAAAATCATGTTTAGAGTAAGCACGCTAGACTATAAGGGTGACAAGGCTTTGAACTTATGGAACATAAGCAAACTAGACATTAGGGGAGACTGGCCTTTTAACTTACACTTAGAATAACTAGGCTAGACTTGATGATTGGGCCGTTATGGACATAGGGAAGACTAGCTTCGCTAAATTCGAGAATTTGGGATGTTATGGACTTAAGGAGGGCTAGACTTTGAACTTACATTTAGAGTAAGCAGGCTAGACGTAAAGATTGATTAGTTTAGAGTTTGGACTTCGTCCTATATAGGTTGGAAATGGGAATTGACTAGCGCTTACACAGAGATGCAAAATAGCCCTAGGATTTTAATTGGGCTTTTATGGGACTTAAGCTTTGGAATTGGACTTGACTAGGGCTTACAAGGAGATACAAACTAGACCTAGGGTATGAATTGGTCGTTTATGGACTTAAGTTTGGAATTGACTGGGAGACACGCACACATGGGCTTGACATTGGAAATGGACTAGGTTTTTAGAATGGACTAGGATTAGACTTAGATTGGGCCTACATGCATGCATGGACATGGCATAGACTAGGGTTCACATACAGATGCAAATGGGCCTAGATTTTGACATGAACTAGACTTATATGGGCCTAAGATGGACTATAAAAGCTAGTGGGTCAACTATGAATGCATGGACTCAAATTTAGATGACCCTTAGATGAATGCATGGACCATGATGCACCCAGCCTAAGATAAATGCCAATGGATTGGATTCATTGGATTGAGATATTTGTACTGGGCTTAGAATTTTCAAAATTCGTTTTTGAAAAGACCCCTTTATTTTTATTTGTTATTGGAAAAGATGATGGATTAATTTAGAAAAAGATTCTTTTTCTATATGTGTGGTAGGATGATGATGAATAAATGTTTTGGAAAAGATAGAATAGAAGCGGGTGTGACAATATAGATTTTGAAAAATATTATTTTTGAAATGGATGGAATATGATAAGATTGGCATGTTAAAGAAGACTGATTGGATAGAAGGGATAAGATGTTAAGGTATGAGATGCATGACGAATCAAACTCTGTCATGACCACTTATCTAGATGCATTTTTTTAGGATAGACTGGCCCTTAGGTGATACGCGTGGAAAATTCGATTCTTATCTTTGAAATTAGGTGAGTTTTGTTTGAAAAGGATGAGCTACAAGTGATCATGAACAATAATACAAAGATGAATTGGAACCCGACAAATAAATCGTCGATCATTCTGGATTGGAAATCTTGCGTGCCATCCAAGCATGTTGCGTGCCACACAAGCTGTTTGTGCCACACACAACAGGCTTGCGTGGTACGCAACATGGTGCTTGTCCTTGGCGCACGATGATGGCAACGTGGATTTTTTTATTTTAACAATCTATTTGTCGTTCGATGATTTCTAGCCTTATTGGAGGGGAAAAGCATGTTGAACACATAAATCAAGCAATCAATAATGTCAAGTAGGCAAGAAATTGTATGCAGTTCCAACCTAAATACAAGATCTATGTTTGATTTTATGACGAGACTTATGTTTAGGTTTAAAAGACTCCATGACTAAGAGATTGATCCCACACTTCTTATCTTTGCTTCTGTAGGACTCACTCCTGTCTCAAGTCAGGGACAAAACAACAATGCCATGGTTGGGTAGCTTTACTTATGACTAAGATCCAATACTATCGCTCATAAAGCTTTTTGGAGGAACAAAGTGCAAACCCCCTAGGAGTGGCCTCACGCATAAAACATGTGCTAATGAGGCAAGGACATAGAACATATAGTGGCCTAGAAAAATAGTCACGCATATGCAGAACTATAATGTCATTTGAATGCATAAAACTAGTATGAATCGTATTTTTCGATTTTCACCCACTCATTAAAAATTAATTGAAATCCTCCCTAGTGAAGTCGCCAAATTGTTGGGGTATTTTATTGCCTACGGGGAATGAGTGCGTATTTGACTATCTTATTGTAAATATTATTTTTAATACATTTTGAAATAAAGAACCCGCCAACAAGTATTTATAGGAAGACTCATAAACCTAATTGGATATTGGGAAACCATAGGTGTAACTTAGGGACTTATCTAATGTAGATTTCCCCATCATGACTTCATAAGTGATTACTGAACCAAAAATTGAGTTCAGGGGGTGAGGGTATGAATATGATCAAGAATCAAATTCTCTCATTGATGGCCTCAACTTAATACGATTCATGTTCAAGATTTATGTAAATAAATAACAACATAATATGTTCATGCCATTTGTAAATTAATAAATGTCGTTTCATCAAACATGTAAAAGACTAACATTTCGTGATTTGTTATTTAAGCAATCAAATTACAGGGAACCTCATCCAATTGCCCAAATTATCTGAATTTGGCATTGGAACATTTATTTAGGTGTTTGATAAGAAAAAATAAACATGTGCGCCGAGGAAAGCATTAAAGCATATAAACATGCATTTGAACATAATGATATATGTTTCTGTCAACAAAAAATGAAAGCATTAGTAGGTTGAGAGACTTGATGTGGTCCCCAAGAACACGTATCTGAGCTCCGTTATCCGTATACTGGAATCCTGCAAAACAAGGTTAGATTACCTCGGGGGTTGTTCCCAGATCACCCATCCGACCCTCAAGTCAGATATGATTGAGGTACAGAGAGAAAGTCATCAATGTACAGAAAGATGCTCTGGTTTTTTGTAGGTGATAAATGAAGACTTGTTCATTGATAAGACTAGTGCTCTTTATACTATTGGGGATTCCCAGACAGGTAATCTTGAGGAGAAGGGCCCTCTTGCAAGCACGACGCCTTGTTTCCTTTTAAGGTAACCACCTTTTCCCACCTTCTAAGGGCTTCACTAGCCCTCAAGGGATTAGGTCAACTCCCTAGTGGGACCCACATCTGCCACCTGTCTGGTGAAAAGGTGGGTCCCTTTGCAACATTGGAATTCCTTTAGAGAAGAATATATACAAGAAAGCGTGAATTCCTTTAAGATTTACATTATGACAAGTAAATTGTTAGTAAAATAGGAATTAAATTGGAATTGACCCTGAGTAATAATACCTTTGTAGCCTGGGACTTGTATAACGATCCACAAGAGGAGCAATCTTGAAGCTTGAATGGAATTTGAATGTGTTAATGGAGTTTGAATATGTGTTTATATATAGGTTTGAGAGTGTTTGTAGTATAATAGAGTATGTAAGTGTATATGAAAGTTCGTAGGAAGTATATTGAAAAAGTGTTCGTCGAAACAAGGCTTTTTGTAGGAGAAACAAAACCAAAAATCACGTGGAGATATAAGAAGGTTGCCTGCACAATGCGCAAGGCTGGTGCATCTCACGCATGGCCCATGCGCTCGGCGCATCACCATGCGCGTGGCGCAACACCCTTGCGTCAACGGAAGCTACTTTTGCATTCTTGGATTTTGTAAATTGTCTTAGTGTTGGGTCAACGCATCTTGGTGCGCTTGACACAAAATTGATCTGAGTCATTTTCGTTCGTTTAAAGATTCCTTTTTAATTTATCTCTGATGGAATTTTATCTTTTAAAGTCCAAAATCAGCTATCTTTAGGAATAAAATCTGATTTTCAAAATATCTTTAAATTAAGAAAATATTTATCAATTATCAAGAATACTTAATATCTATTATAAATGTAGTTAATTATTAGGCTACCACCTCAAACAGATATTGTTATTCCCATCTCTCCTGCTGATGTTCCCTCCTTCTCCTTTCTCCCATTTGTTGGTGTTGTCTACACTAAGGAGCATGTTGCTCGCTTAGACCATCTCTTTGGTATCACTATCGACAACTCACAAGCTATCATGGTTTTTGGGAAACAACCTTCGGGAATTGAAGCTAGAGTGAAGGATGTACAAGAGTAGTTGGATTTGATTTTTCACGGGAACAAGGCCACTCATCCTCAAAATACACACTATATGTGATGTGATTAACAAGTTAAATGCCAAGTTGGATAATACAGAGACCATTTTTGTGCATCTTGGGGGTGCAAGGTTGATCTTTGAAGAACAAAGAGAATACTCAAGTCAAGATTCATGTGAAGAGGCTTAAATAAAAATTGGAGTGAAGATGTTCCCTCAATGATGAATCAAGCAAGGAACGAAAATTAGTATGAAATATGTTGGAAAATATATCTTCCTGTGTTTTATAATGAAGGGAAAGACATAAAGTTGTATTTCTTAAAGGAACTAGGATTTGTTCCCTAGATGGGAACTGCCCTTTGGCACTTGGTCTAAAAAACACGGTTTAAGAACACACTAAGTCTAATTAGCTAAAAACATGCCTAAGGTATTATTTAGTTAATATAAGTTATAACGTGTATTTATGAATATTTATTTAGTCAATAAATATTGGAAATTTATACATGGTGGCCTCCTACTTCGCATTTTTCTATTTGGTGACAGGGTAAAAAAAGATTTATACCAAGTGACATACTACTTTAGCATATTACACATAGTGACCTTAGTCCACTTAAAATATGGCTAACAACCCAACTAAAAGAAAATTACTATTGTACCCCTAGTTAATTATCTTTTTAAAAACCATCCCACCCCATCCTCCTCTTCACCATGCTCCACCACCGTTATGCCCCAACTCCTCTCCCTCGACCCCACATCCCTGACCCTCCAGCGCCCAATCGACCGCAGCCACCGCCACAACCCTCACTCCCCCCTCCCTCGTCTACCTCTACAAACCTTATCGAAATAGCCGCCCCTATAACATACAACTTATAAAATCAACTCAACAGAATTAGTGCAGAACAAATTATACCCACAATTTAAAATCAACTGAATAGCCAAAAACCAAACCATAAAAAATCCAAGTGATAAGTTAAATTAGATTACTAAACTGAATTTCAGAAAAATAATTAAAATCAAAAAGAGGAAAAGGTTGGACCTTTCCACCAATTACAAGTCAGCAATCTTTAGAAGAGTTGTGTTCAATGACCTCAGCCAAAGTGAACACCTTTCCTTCACCACCCATAATTATATGTAATTTTGTTTAAACCAAAAAGTGGAAGAAAACAACTCTTTTTTTCCTGGGAAATCAAATCCTAAACAACACGTTTCTTCAGCTTTCTGGGTAAGATTTGGACGAAGTAGATGTGCGAAATTTTTGTGCTAAAAAGAGTGGGCGAGTGAGATTAGAAGGTTGGAGAGAATACCGATGTGTTCGTCCTCGCCAATGTGGTGGAGCATGGTGGAGGAGGAGGGTGGGTTTACAAAAGATAATTAACTAAGGGGTAGGTTAGTGACTTTCTTATGAATGAAGGGTTAGCCAGATTTTTAGTGGAATTAGGTCACTATGTGCAATTAGCTAAAGTTAGTGGTCACTTGGTATAAATCTTTTTTTACCCTGCCATCAAATAGAAAAGTGCAAAGTAGGAGGTCACCATGTAGAATTTCCCATAAATATTTTCTAAGAGTTCGAAAATTTGTTTCCTTAATTTTAGGAAAGTAGTTGGTAGATAGATTTTAAATCAGATAGTTTTAGAATAAAATTTTTTTTAAAATATCTTTTAAAGATTATTCTGAGGAAAAGTATTTAATTAACTTAGGATTCTCTTACTAATAGTTTTAATCAGTTTTTAACTAAAATAGATTAAAAGAGGCACACGTTTATTAATTTGTCATGCTTAATTATTTTTCAAGTCTTTCGCCGCACGTTCAATTAGCATGTTTAAGTAGTTAAAGGAGTTAGTGGTCCTTGGTTCCCAAGTTCAAAGAAATATGGAGTTAGTGGTCTAAATTGTAGGAAGATATTGAAGGATCATTAATTACTTGGTTGCCTATAAATAGATCGACATATATCATTTTGTAAGTGTGTCTAACAAAAAGCTAAAATATTCTAAGTATCTAAAGAGTGAGTTCCTTTGTTCCTAAGAGAGTTCCTACTTATTACTTTCTTGATTTTTGTTCTTCCAAAGTTAACCATAAATTTTATTTCTTTTGGAGTTAAGGGTTTTGAGTGAAATCCTTGTATTATGAGCTTGAGAAAGCAAGAGAAGACTTATAGTTAAGTCGTGAGAAGAACAATAGTTGTGGCATGTGGGAACTATTGTTGGGAACTCGAGTTCGTAGAGGAACTTGAAAAGTGAACTCTAAAGAGTATAATAGGGTGTAACTGAGCGGTTACCTATTATTGTATAGAGAGTTAAAATCCCAAGTGGTCGAGGTTTTTCTGCTTATATTGATATATAGAGTTTTTTCGTTAAAATCTCTTGTGTTCCCTTGCTTCGTTCCCTTGCTAGCTTTGTATTCCCTGAAAAGTTACGCTTATTTGTCACACTATAATTCATTCACCTCCCCTATTTGTAGGTGGAGTTGACTAAGTTCTTAGTTTATTAGTTTGGATTTGACTTATGTTTTTCTGAATATCATACATGTATCAGTTTAGTACTTTAGTTTTATTGCTGGATTTGAAATATTGTTGTTGATATATTTTTATTAGGAATATTATTGCTGGATTTGAAATATTGTTGTTGATTTTATTTTTATTAGGAATATTATTGCTGAATGTTGGTACGTATTGATCATTAGTGGATTTTAAATTTTATTGCAATCTTATAGTGGTCTTTGTTATGGATCTGTTTTGGACCCGGATATGTAGGATCCGCAATATTTGGATTTGGGTCCTATTTTTCAGACCCGATGGTTCTGATCGGATCTGGATACATAGTTTGAAAATGGATCTAGATCTGAGTCCATAAGGACCTAGTCCAGACCCAACTCGTTGTCATCTCAATTGCCCTTCAACAGTGTATGTTTCTCGTAAATAATTTAAACGATTAATTAGGGATTAATTATGTTAAGTCATCGAAATGTTTAGCTGGAATTCGCTTTCGATCAGTTAATTCAATGAGAATTATTTGAAGCAGCTTTATCATAATTCAAACAATAGGCTCACACACAAGGGACGAAACTGAACCATTAAGTTGAGCTTGGAGCGCAAAAAAGAATAACAACATTAAAGATTAAAAGTCAACAGGAAAAAAATATCCATTGTGCATTGATTGAAATTAGCGCATGATTAAACGAAGAGAAAAGGCGTGTGGTTTTACTTGGACTTGTGACCATGTCCAAATTTGTTAGTGATTTTTTTTATTAGGAAAGATAATTGGTCCGAATACCAATCCTACTACGCTACTAGCCTATAGAGCACACCAACTCAGAGGCTGGATACAAGGCTAAATAGCCCAGAAGTAAATCCCCCAACATATTGTTGGGATGAGCATTCGAACCCTGGACAATGCCCTAGAAATTAGGATGGTACTCCGCTAAGCTATTACCCTGAATCTTTTATGTAGAGGATATCTATAAGACTATCATAACTTTTCACACAAAGTCTCTCTCATGCCATTCTTCTCTCTCTCTCTTTCTCTATCCTCTTTTCTTTTGAGTTCGAGGATAAAATTTCAGATCACTCAATCTAAGTTAGCATTCCGGTGAGGTTTCGCTCTTGTTGTGCGCACTACTACACAATTAACCTTAGGTAACACCCCAAAAGTGTTACTAAAAGTCCTCAAAAAAAAATAACACTTCGATCAAAGTGTTACTTTGAATGTTAATAATTTTGAAAGTGTTACTTCAGAGTGTTAATTAAAAAATGTTACTTTGAAATGTTACATGTTTCAAAAGTGTTACATTACGTATTACATACTAATAAAGTGTTACCACTATAGTCAAGAAAGTTGCACTTTAAAAAGTGTTATCAAAATGTGTTACTAAAAGTCAATTATGTAGTAGTGTGTGGATACATATATAGGAACTATAATTGGAGTTCTCTTATTCCATGATCGTTTCTTAAATTAACTATTAGATTCATTTTATGTATATGCATGAGATCATGTGTTCATGGCTTCAATCCGTTGTTTAATATTTATGAAACCTAACATCTTCCTCAATTACCATGAGTGAAAATTCGATCGACATACACAAGTTGCCCATGTTTCTCCTTCTTCTCTCCCTAAAAAAACTCTAGTCTTCCTTTGGCTTGTTGGGGATTGTCGCTGTCATTTTCGGTGGTGGTAAGCTCCAATGTTTTATTTCATGTGCTTGCTTTCTAGTTTCCGTCAATCACAATTCTCTTTTGTAGAGCTTTTCTACAATTATTGGGTATTTTGTCTTCACTAGTGGAAATTTGGAGTTTGATTTGTTAGTCTTTTACCCCTTTTGGGAGTTTAGAGTATGGTTTTCATGGTTTCTTCCAAACATACAGTTCCTTGATATAGTTTGTTATACGGATTTGAGATGCAATCAGTATTATTGGATTTTTGTACGCTATCTACACGGTCCAATAAAGACATTTGTTATCAAAACTATGTCATAATAATATACACTGTTATAAAAAGTTGCATAATTCATATATCATTTTGTAAGTGTGTCTAACAAAAAGCTAAAATATTCTAAGTATCTAAAGAGTGAGTTCCTTTGTTCCTAAGAGAGTTCCTACTTATTACTTTCTTGATTTTTGTTCTTCCAAAGTTAACCATAAATTTTATTTCTTTTGGAGTTAAGGGTTTTGAGTGAAATCCTTGTATTATGAGCTTGAGAAAGCAAGAGACGACTTATAGTTAAGTCGTGAGAAGAACAATAGTTGTGGCATGTGGGAACTATTGTTGGGAACTCGAGTTCGTAGAGGAACTTGAAAAGTGAACTCTAAAGAGTATAATAGGGTGTAACTGAGCGGTTACCTATTATTGTATAGAGAGTTAAAATCCCAAGTGGTCGAGGTTTTTCTGCTTATATTGATATATAGAGTTTTTTCGTTAAAATCTCTTGTGTTCCCTTGCTTCGTTCCCTTGCTAGCTTTGTATTCCCTGAAAAGTTACGCTTATTTGTCACACTATAATTCATTCACCTCCCCTATTTGTAGGTGGAGTTGACTAAGTTCTTAGTTTATTAGTTTGGATTTGACTTATGTTTTTCTGAATATCATACATGTATCAGTTTAGTACTTTAGTTTTATTGCTGGATTTGAAATATTGTTGTTGATTTTATTTTTATTAGGAATATTATTGCTGGATTTGAAATATTGTTGTTGATTTTATTTTTATTAGGAATATTATTGCTGAATGTTGGTACGTATTGATCATTAGTGGATTTTAAATTTTATTGCAATCTTATAGTGGTCTTTGTTATGGATCTGTTTTGGACCCGGATATGTAGGATCCGCAATATTTGGATTTGGGTCCTATTTTTCAGACCCGTTGGTTCTGATCGGATCTGGATACATAGTTTGAAAATGGATCTAGATCTGAGTCCATAAGGACCTAGTCCAGACCCAACTCGTTGTCATCTCAATTGCCCTTCAACAGTGTATGTTTCTCGTAAATAATTTAAACGATTAATTAGGGATTAATTATGTTAAGTCATCGAAATGTTTAGCTGGAATTCGCTTTCGATCAGTTAATTCAATGAGAATTATTTGAAGCAGCTTTATCATAATTCAAACAATAGGCTCACACACAAGGGACGAAACTGAACCATTAAGTTGAGCTTGGAGCGCAAAAAAGAATAACAACATTAAAGATTAAAAGTCAACAGGAAAAAAATATCCATTGTGCATTGATTGAAATTAGCGCATGATTAAACGAAGAGAAAAGGCGTGTGGTTTTACTTGGACTTGTGACCATGTCCAAATTTGTTAGTGATTTTTTTTATTAGGAAAGATAATTGGTCCGAATACCAATCCTACTACGCTACTAGCCTATAGAAGCACACCAACTCGGAGAGTTGGATACAAGGCTAAATAGCCCGGAAGTAAATCCCCCAACATATTGTTGGGATGAAGCATTCGAACCCCTGGACAATGCCCTAGAAATTAGGATGGTACTCCGCTAAGCTATTACCCTGAATCTTTTATGTAGAGGATATCTATAAGACTATCATAACTTTTCACACAAAGTCTCTCTCATGCCATTCTTCTCTCTCTCTCTCTTTCTCTATCCTCTTTTCTTTTGAGTTCGAGGATAAAATTTCAGATCACTCAATCTAAGTTAGCACTCCGGTGAGGTTTCACTCTTGTTGTGCGCACTACTACACAATTAACCTTAGGTAACACCCCAAAAGTGTTACTAAAAGTCCTCAAAAAAAAAATAACACTTCGATCAAAGTGTTACTTTGAATGTTAATAATTTTGAAAGTGTTACTTCAGAGTGTTAATTAAAAAATGTTACTTTGAAATGTTACATGTTTCAAAAGTGTTACATTACGTATTACATACTAATAAAGTGTTACCACTATAGTCAAGAAAGTTGCACTTTAAAAAGTGTTATCAAAATGTGTTACTAAAAGTCAATTATGTAGTAGTGTGTGGATACATATATAGGAACTATAATTGGAGTTCTCTTATTCCATGATCGTTTCTTAAATTAACTATTAGATTCATTTTATGTATATGCATGAGATCATGTGTTCATGGCTTCAATCCGTTGTTTAATATTTATGAAACCTAACATCTTCCTCAATTACCATGAGTGAAAATTCGATCGACATACACAAGTTGCCCATGTTTCTCCTTCTTCTCTCCCTAAAAAAACTCTAGTCTTCCTTTGGCTTGTTGGGGATTGTCGCTGTCATTTTCGGTGGTGGTAAGCTCCAATGTTTTATTTCATGTGCTTGCTTTCTAGTTTCCGTCAATCACAATTCTCTTTTGTAGAGCTTTTCTACAATTATTGGGTATTTTGTTTTCACTAGTGGAAATTTGGAGTTTGATTTGTTAGTCTTTTACCCCTTTTGGGAGTTTAGAGTATGGTTTTCATGGTTTCTTCCAAACATACAGTTCATTGATATAGTTTGTTATACGGATTTGAGATGCAATCAGTATTATTGGATTTTTGTACGCTATCTACACGGTCCAATAAAGACATTTGTTATCAAAACTATGTCATAATAATATACACTGTTATAAAAAGTTGCATAATTCATATATCATTTTGTAAGTGTGTCTAACAAAAAGCTAAAATATTCTAAGTATCTAAAGAGTGAGTTCCTTTGTTCCTAAGAGAGTTCCTACTTATTACTTTCTTGATTTTTGTTCTTCCAAAGTTAACCATAAATTTTATTTCTTTTGGAGTTAAGGGTTTTGAGTGAAATCCTTGTATTATGAGCTTGAGAAAGCAAGAGAAGACTTATAGTTAAGTCGTGAGAAGAACAATAGTTGTGGCATGTGTGAACTATTGTTGGGAACTCGAGTTCGTAGAGGAACTTGAAAAGTGAACTCTAAAGAGTATAATAGGGTGTAACTGAGCGGTTACCTATTATTGTATAGAGAGTTAAAATCCCAAGTGGTCGAGGTTTTTCTGCTTATATTGATATATAGAGTTTTTTCGTTAAAATCTCTTGTGTTCCCTAGCTTCGTTCCCTTGCTAGCTTTGTATTCCCTGAAAAGTTACGCTTATTTGTCACACTATAATTCATTCACCTCCCCTATTTGTAGGTGGAGTTGACTAAGTTCTTAGTTTATTAGTTTGGATTTGACTTATGTTTTTCTGAATATCATACATGTATCAGTTTAGTACTTTAGTTTTATTGCTGGATTTGAAATATTGTTGTTGATTTTATTTTTATTAGGAATATTATTGCTGGATTTGAAATATTGTTGTTGATTTTATTTTTATTAGGAATATTATTGCTGAATGTTGGTACGTATTGATCATTAGTGGATTTTAAATTTTATTGCAATCTTATAGTGGTCTTTGTTATGGATCTGTTTTGGACCCGGATATGTAGGATCCGCAATATTTGGATTTGGGTCCTATTTTTCAGACCCGTTGGTTCTGATCGGATCTGGATACATAGTTTGAAAATGGATCTAGATCAGAGTCCATAAGGACCTAGTCCAGACCCAACTTGTTGTCATCTCAATTGCCCTTCAACAGTGTATGTTTCTCGTAAATAATTTAAACGATTAATTAGGGATTAATTATGTTAAGTCATCGAAATGTTTAGCTGGAATTCGCTTTCAATCAGTTAATTCTATGAGAATTATTTGAAGCAGCTTTATCATAATTCAAACAATAGGCTCACACACAAGGGACGAAACTGAACCATTAAGTTGAGCTTGGAGCGCAAAAAAGAATAACAACATTAAAGATTAAAAGTCAACAGGAAAAAAATATCCATTGTGCATTGATTGAAATTAGCGCATGATTAAACGAAGAGAAAAGGCGTGTGGTTTTACTTGGACTTGTGACCATGTCCAAATTTGTTAGTGATTTTTTTTATTAGGAAAGATAATTGGTCCGAATACCAATCCTACTACGCTACTAGCCTATAGAGCACACCAATTCAGAGGCTGGATACAAGGCTAAATAGCCCAGAAGTAAATCCCCCAACATATTGTTGGGATGAGCATTCGAACCCTGGACAATGCCCTAAAAATTAGGATGGTACTCCGCTAAGCTATTACCCTGAATCTTTTATGTAGAGGATATCTATAAGACTATCATAACTTTTCACACAAAGTCTCTCTCATGCCATTCTTCTCTCTCTCTCTCTTTCTCTATCCTCTTTTCTTTTGAGTTCGAGGATAAAATTTCAGATCACTCAATCTAAGTTAGCACTCCGGTGAGGTTTCGCTCTTGTTGTGCGCACTACTACACAATTAACCTTAGGTAACACCCCAAAAGTGTTACTAAAAGTCCTCAAAAAAAATAACACTTCGATCAAAGTGTTACTTTGAATGTTAATAATTTTGAAAGTGTTACTTCAGAGTGTTAATTAAAAAATGTTACTTTGAAATGTTACATGTTTCAAAAGTGTTACATTACGTATTACATACTAATAAAGTGTTACCACTATAGTCAAGAAAGTTGCACTTTAAAAAGTGTTATCAAAATGTGTTACTAAAAGTCAATTATGTAGTAGTGTGTGGATACATATATAGGAACTATAATTGGAGTTCTCTTATTCCATGATCGTTTCTTAAATTAACTATTAGATTCATTTTATGTATATGCATGAGATCATGTGTTCATGGCTTCAATCCGTTGTTTAATATTTATGAAACCTAACATCTTCCTCAATTACCATGAGTGAAAATTCGATCGACATACACAAGTTGCCCATGTTTCTCCTTCTTCTCTCCCTAAAAAAACTCTAGTCTTCCTTTGGCTTGTTGGGGATTGTCGCTGTCATTTTCGGTGGTGGTAAGCTCCAATGTTTTATTTCATGTGCTTGCTTTCTAGTTTCCGTCAATCACAATTCTCTTTTGTAGAGCTTTTCTACAATTATTGGGTATTTTGTCTTCACTAGTGGAAATTTGGAGTTTGATTTGTTAGTCTTTTACCCCTTTTGGGAGTTTAGAGTATGGTTTTCATGGTTTCTTCCAAACATACAGTTCATTGATATAGTTTGTTATACGGATTTGAGATGCAATCAGTATTATTGGATTTTTGTACGCTATCTACACGGTCCATTAAAGACATTTGTTATCAAAACTATGTCATAATAATATACACTGTTATAAAAAGTTGCATAATTCAACAAACATACCTTGGTTATGTTGTATCGCCATATCAAATATATATCATCATAATTATGTCGTAGAACACTTTTATTTGATCAAATTAGATTGTGGTTTATTCTTCTATATTAACAATTGTAAATGTTGTATGTGTTTCACGTTTCACTTAATGAAATTTATCTTTCTCCTTAAAATAAAATAAAAAATGACTTCAATTTCATTTCCTCCATCCCAAAATATAGTGCTTCTATTCAATTTTGGGTGTCCCAAAATATAGTGTCTATTTAGATCTTTCTATTTGATTATTTACTTTGTTGTAATCCGATCCTATTGGTTGGTTTAATTTGCTATGGTTCATTTTATTGCTTGAAACATTGATAATATTGTTTGGTATTTCTGTTTAAAAGAAAGGAGAAAAACCACTGACTACTCAATATAAGTGTAGGCGTGTTTTTATTCGCCTACAAGGGATGAGCGCGTATTTGACTACCTCATTGAAAGGTTGTATTGAGAAACGTTTTGAAATCACCAACAAGTCTTCAAAGGAAGACTCATAAACCTAATTGGATATTGGGACATCGTAGAGACAAATTAGGGAATTATCCAATGTAGATTTCCTAGTCATGACTCTATTAACTGTCATTGACCATAGATTGAGTTCGGAGGTGAGGATACGAATAAGATCAAGAATCAAATTCTCCCATTCATGACTCTACTTAATATCGATTCATGTGCGAGTTTTACGCAAATAAACAACCACATAATATGTTAATGCAATGTAATAATTAATCTATATTTGTTCATTAAACAAACAAAATACTAATTTTTGTTGGCATCTCATTAAAGCAATCAAATCAATAGGATCCTAATCAGATTGTCCGATTATCTTATTAGGCGTTAGAATATTTCTTTAGGTTTTTGATTAACAATAATAAGCATGTGCGTTGATGAAAGCATTAAAACATATA
Source organism: Beta lomatogona (assembly GCA_947646795.1). NCBI lineage: Eukaryota > Viridiplantae > Streptophyta > Magnoliopsida > Caryophyllales > Amaranthaceae > Beta > Beta lomatogona. The sequence continues at coordinate 454,808 of CANSNZ010000003.1, forward strand.
ATCATGCATATGAATAGTATAATTAATGTAGAAATAAATAAAAAAGATTAGAGATTGGGGAAGAATGTACAGTAGAGCGTTAACGCTTTGAATATCTATATCATGCAAGTAAATTGTTAGTATAAAAGGAATTAGATTGGAATTGACTCTCAGGAATTGTACCTTTGTCGCATGGGTCTTATGTAACAATCTTTAGTATGAACAATCTTGAAGCTTGAATGGAGTTTTAATGTATGAATATGTTTGTTTATATGTTTGATTGTATTTGAATGTTATTGTATGCGTTTAGTGGAATGTATCGGTGTTGTGAAAAATCGTGTCCAATGTTTGAAGAAATCCCGACTATTTATAGGCAAAGGGATTCGAAAATGAAACGAAGAGATAAGTAAAAACCGTGCGAATGGTCTGTGCGTCTCACGCATTTGCTTTGTGTTTTTGAAAATTTTGTACGACGTTGATGATGCACACGCGCAATATTCAGCATTAAATGCAATGTTAATCTAGCCGGTTTTTAATCATTTTAAGATTCTTTTTTTACCCTTTGATGAAATATGTCCTTTGAAATCCGAAATCAGCTATCTTTAGGAATAAAAATATGATTCTCGAAATAATCTTTAAAACTTAATTATCGGGAATAATTAATATTAATATATTTAAAATACAATTAATTATCAAGAATAATTAATTGGCCTTTTAAAATTAGGTTTTATTTTCGAAACGCTTTTGGGCTTAGGTCGTTCCATTGCTTTTCCTTTGGACCAGACCAATTAGGACGAAAATATGTTTCATCATTGGGTACTAAATGGGGAGACACGATTTTGTGTCTACATAAGCCCCCACTTTGACTGAGGTTTAGGAAACCGAAAGTCAAAGATGCCCAAAGAACGATTCTAGACAATCTGCAGTCTGTTACTCATCTATATATCGCCGAGTTTCTACAAAATAAAGTTAGTCCGTTAGACGATAACTACAAGCAATCTCATTACCTACAAGAGAAGATGTTAGCGGATAGGTGCAAACAACTCATATGATGATGCACATAATGATGTAATAATACAAACTTAGACTCTCTAAGGATGCATTAGATGCGATGTAAGGTATAGATGGAATGTCATGCAAGATCAGGATAATGCAAGGCTATGAAAGGATCTAGATAAATAGAGATAGATAGATTGAACTTGATTAAGATAGATTAATTTTCATTTTCAAAATTGTCGGGGTCCGCAAGTGAGATCCGCATATTACAACTCTTTGAGAGTTTGATTTGGAGGAACCACCACATAACAGGAAGGCCTCACTTTCGGAAAGCTTGTCTTTAATCATGCATTCTAAGCCTAGATTAGAAGGTATTTGATTTAATCTAAGCATTCAATATGGCATTCGCAGTATCTTCACTAGGGAGTTGATGTAAGCAAAGTCAAAGATCCTAAGAGAGTCCTTCATGGGCAAGTAGAGTTTGGATTAAAAAAAGTTTGAAATTTGTGACTCACATAGATGTAGGTGAGAAAAATCTTTGACGTGGCTAGGTTCGTACTCGAGTCTATGTTGGGATCTAGAAAGGGTATGCTTCTTAATTCTAGAAAGTCAAATCATTAGATCTTGATTAATTTATTTTATTGAACTGGTCGAACCTCAAGATGAGTATTCCTACGTATCCTTATGGAATTAGACCATTCGTAGCTCTAGATCTGATTTTTTTTGTGCCCTAACTTTGACCTAGGTCGCGCTTTCGGGTTTTCAATCTAGTGGGCTAGGGCATATCGTGAAGAAGGAGTTAGGGTTGATGAAAGGTTGAAAGGGTTTAAAGTTATAATTTGGATAGTTTAAACTGGTTGGCTAAGGTAAGGATCATGGATTTGGATTATATAGGCGTATGTATATTAATGGATCTAAGGGATTTGGAATGAGGGATAGAACTTGTGTGCAAGCCCCCTACCTTGACTTTTTTTCTTTGCATTTGGCTTTTTATTTTTGCATTGTTCATTTTTTTTACCGTCCCTTTGCTTTTTTTCGAACTTTGAATTGTTTCGTTTTTATTTTGCCTGGTGTTAATTTTTATTATGTCGTAAGGCTTGCACATAAATTTTTATGGTTTAGGTACTTGAAGGTCTGAAGGCTATTTGTGGAGTTTTGAGGGGTTATTGGCTAATGATCATGGAGATGATGGTTTGAGGAATTTTTGTTATTTTGTCGCATGAGGATTTTTATGGATGATGGTTTATGGATGGAGATAGAAATAACTCATAATCCAAAGTATGTCCATCTTTTTTTTTATTGATTAAAATTTCATCATTGAATTAGCAGCATTAATAATGAAGATTATAATGAACGAAGTCTTAAAGTAACATAGACTCGATGGGAAAGGACATAATTGGCTTAAGGTAATGAATCTCTGACTCAACCTAGAAAATCGAAAATAAAATACTCAGCCTTTTGAAGGGGATACAGTGCCAAAAGGGTTGTTGGTGATGTTGATCCTCATTGTAGGTAGTATTAGAAGTTTATCATCATCGACCATGTTTCGCAGTGTATGTCGGCACTTGACACTAGATGTCATTTGGAATTTGCAGTAAATGTTTGGAGTAGACCGTACAGAATTGATCGCGCCCCTATTGTGAAGGCGGTCAAAAGTAATCTCATGAATCTAAATGAAGTCGGGTTGGTGATAATTCTTTTGATGAGCTTTAGAGTGGGCTCAACTTTTTGTTTCTCCATTAGGCTTTCCAATGTTGTAATCTCTCAACCTGTCCTGAATAGTTACAGATGGACCTCACTTGTACGACTAATAAAAGAATTTCGACATGTGAAATTAAAATTAGATGGATGGTTTGGAATTGGAAATGATAAATGGAAATGGGAAATGATTTTGAAGTGGAAATGGAAATTGAAATAGGTTTTAGACCATGATGTAGACATAGGCCTAACTATATGCATATGCAGACATGGACTGGACTGGACTATACAAGTAGACTGAAATCAATGACTATGCTTTGGGGAATACTAGACTTTGAACTTACAGGTACAATTTGTAGACTAGATTCAAAGATGCTTGCCTATGTGGACTTAAGGAATATATAGACTTTGAACTTACATGAGAGGAAGCAGGCTAGGTGACAGGTAAAAGTAGGGTAATAAGCGGACTAAGAAAACTAGACTTTGAGCTTACATTTAGAGTAAGTAGGCTAGACAACGAGGGTAGCTAGACTTTGAACTTACGGGAGAGTAAGTAGGCAAGGCAATAAGACGACTAGACTTTGAACTTATATTTAGAATAAGTAGGCTAGAGCTAAGAGTGAATAGACTTTTAACATACAGGAGAGTAAGTAGGCTAGACAATAAGGAAGGCTAAACTTTGAACTTATATTTAGAATAAGTAGGCTAGACCTAAGGGTGACTAGACTTTGAGCTTACGGGAGAGTAAGTAGGCTAGATAATAAGGGTGACTAGGCTTTGATCTTATGGATGATAAGCAGACTACACTAGTGGAAAAAACTGCTTTTGCTACTTATCAAATGCTCCGGGTTGGTTAGAACCAACCCGAGCACTTAGACCCTCTCGCAATTTATGAAGCACTGTACCTATTTCTAGGATATTTTTATTTCGACCCTCATCATCTTTCCTTCCCTCGACTGTTTTCCCTCCCTCCCAACTCCCAAGCCCCTTGCTCAAGTGAAACCACCTCCGTCCCTCCCTTCGTCGTCCTTTGCTCACCCCACCATCCCTCCTCCTTCGTCCTTCGTCGTTCTCTCTCTTTCCCTCTCCATCAAACTGCTTCTCTCTCTCTCCCTCTCCATCAAACTGCTTCTCTCTCTCTTCCCCTCTTCACTCTTGGTCCACTCCTTGGAATGCATGTCCAGGTAATTTCGTTCGAAATTTATTGCTGTAATTTAGTTTTATTGCTGTATTTTAGGATTTTTTTTGGTTTTCTAGATTTGGGGATTTTGTTAGGGTTTTCTTTGATTTCGTTTAGGGTTTTATTTAGGTCAAAAAATTTATCTCTTACCTCGATTTCCTATCCGGCCACCGCAGCGAGTCACTTTTGTTTCGGTGCTGCTGTTCCGGAGCATGTTAAAACACGGATGTAATTTCTCAGACCTTCGAACGTTTCAAAGCATCGTCTCTCCGCAATGAGTTCGATACCTGCTATCGTCTTCTTTCTCAGCTTAAGGTATTTCTTCTACTGTCCACCTTTTTTCACGCTTCAAAACCCTATCCTTCCATTTCTTTCGTCATTTTTGCGACTTCATAAAATTATTTCGGTTTTTCGATCGACATGATTTCCTAGTGTTTTCCCGTTTCTGATGCTTTCTGTTTGTTCAGTTTCATCTAGTGGAGTATCTAGGGTTCTTTAATTTGTGAATTTTATAGATTTTGCACTCAAGGATAAGAGATTTGAGTAGATTCTGCTATAAATGTTGGTCTCATTTTCTTTAATTTCGTTACAACTATGTATGCGAGCTGTGCTTATCTCGATTTACAATCAAATTAGGTTCGCAACTTTTGATAGGATCAAGGATTGCGGGGGATTTTATTATTTGATGCTGGTATAAAGTCAATGTCAAATTGTCAAGTGTTGGCTGCTGTTGAGGTGATTGTAGCTGAATAGAAGTTGGAGGAAATCGTAATTTGTAGATGATATATTTTACTTCAATTTTGGGGATGGAAGCCTCGAGAATATTATGATTAGGCGGACTTTGTGATTTTAATTTTTGGTGCTCATGGCAGTAGTCGATGTCAAATGTTGGATGCTAGTGAGGTGATTATAGCTGGATGGATATATGAGCAAATTGCATCTAGTATATTAGGCTATTTTTACTGCAATTTTGGCGCTGGAAGGCTCAAGAATATCATACAAAGCGAGAAAAAGAAGTTGATTTTTGGTGCTAGTGGTAGTAGTTGATGTCAAATGCTGGTTGCTGGTGAGGTGATTTTGCCTTGGTGTATAAAACTTTTTTTCAGTTTTCTCAATGATAATGACTACTCATGTGTTTGATTTATTATAAAGTACTATGTGTCCATTCACCTTTAAAGCTGATCATATATCAGAGTTTCATGCAGACATACTCACATTCCTATTGTTATTAGTGCTCAAATGTGCTATGAAGTAACTTCTAATGAACTATGTAAGGTCAGAGGTCGTGTTACATATTTAGCACTGGTCTTTCACGTGCCATGTCAAATACAAGATGTGTGCATCATATCTAATACTATTCGGTCCAATTGCAAAATAGTGGAGCTTGATATGTTGATATTATTGAGAAGTTTTCTGTTACTAACTCCGAAATGATTTGTACAGGAAATTAATATTCCTGATTGTTGTAAGCCCAACTCTTAGTTTTGCAGCAGGGGCGAACTTCAGTGCCTACATTCTCTGGTACTCTAATTTGAGCAAGTTAGCACGGTATAGTTATGTTTTTTTAGCTAATTGTGACATCAATTAATAATGGTGTCTTTTCTAGAGTATTATTTAATAAATATGTTGGTTGGATGTTCTGAAAAACAGGTACATAGTGCCTGAGCAGGTGTCTGCTCAATTTGGTGGGCACAGGTGAGCATGAGTTTCACCTACTGATATTGTCACTGAAGTGACCATTAAGCCTGGCAGTAAACTTCCCATTGATTTTGCATTTTTGAGGTATTGCACCCCTTGTGTCACTTCACTAGGTTGGTTATTGCTTCTCTGTTTTTAATTTTAAGTATTTGTAAACCAAAAACATATGAAAATTATATACTTTGATCTTTCTATGAGCACTTTGATATTGTATTTTAATGACCCAGGTCTTTAGTCTGATGCGATTTGTGAGCCAGTGTTGTATGTTTACCTGATTCTTTTAGCGTTATGGTTTTTTCTTGCATTTTTCGGGTTTCTTATTTCTATCTTTTAATTGTTATATAGGTTTATTTGATACTTGATAAATTCATCTTTGCTGGAGAGCTTTAGGAAACGAGTAAGAAGGTGTGTGTCCTTTATTTTCTTTCTGTTTGGATGTGGTCTTTAGTTGCTTGGTTTGCGTTCAAGCATCATAAACTTCAGTTTCGTGTGTTGAGTTTTCCAAGCTATAGTTCTACCCAAGCTTTGTTATTGATAGTAGCTCGATTTTCCTCTCTTTTGAGCTCTGATATGAAATTTTTGAACTCCTATATTGCAGTTAAGTCGAAAATCATATTGCCTTTTTAGATGTTGTAAACAAGTTGAATTTGCACTTATCAAGGAAAAGGAGGATGTGCTTGGCGCTTTATCTCTTATTTTGTATACCTTAATCCTAATTTCGCTAGTCAAGTATATACTCGTTGTTTTGCGGGCAAATGATGATGGTGAAGGTATAGCCAACTAACCGATATTCATCGTTCATTCGCCTTTTTCCCTCCTTTTCCCTTCTAATTCCTTCGTTAAAACACACTATTAGCGTTTAGAGTACCAATTTACTGAGTAGAAAATATTGGTTAAAGTGTTCTTCTCTAAGATCTTTTAACATATTCAGTAATGTTGCTGAACTGGTTTCTAGTCTATGCTCTGTAGCTCATGTTGTTTCGATGGACTCTAGTATTGGTTAGAAGTGTCCCAATTACATGAGCTTCCAGATTGACTTTTAAATAGAGAATAGTAACATATCTTAGTGATAGTGGTTTTTTTTGTACTTCAATTAATGAGGAATTTATTTTTTTTGTACTGAACTGAAGAAGTTGTCTTGTCTAAATGTGCAGAAAAACTTCTGTAATTGTACATGTTGATATGGGCAATAAATGTGGGTAGTGGTTATCTAAGCGATGTTGGATTTGCGGATTTTTGAGGTATGGAATCATCTCTCTTGTGTTCTGTTCGTAATTTTTTCATTGTCCTACTAATGGTTTTTTATTTTACTGTGCTTTTGTTAGATGCCACTTGAATTTTAATTGTGTCTTTATTTGGCAACTTTGACAATGATTTAAGGAAGGCTTGTGGAGTAATATTAAGTGGTTATGGTTGTAGTAGCTGCAGTCCAGTAGGATCTGATTCGCCTGAATGCTAGGACTTAGTGCTTTGTTTTAGATCTGTGGTTAATTTCTAATTGTTTTTGTCTAATCTTTTTTTATTTTTTTGGAGTAATAAGGTCTTCATAGTTGCGAGGGCATAACTTTTGCCTCAATGTTCCATTGTTCCTTATCTGAGTGTTACTACTTTCAGTCTTCAAGTTTCGGAAGCTCCTACCCATTCATTTTCATCATATTTTCCCTAAACTATGAAGACCTTATTACTCGCCTCCTGACTTTTTTATACTAGTTAACTAGTTTTATTTTTAAGATAGTGAAATTATTGCTTCTAATCTTCAATCACTTAATACTGTGTTATGCGGTCAGATAAGGTTAGACTTCTATTTTTAGTCAGTGAGCGTTCACTAGTGGAAAATAGTGATGTGCTTATATATCTTAGTTCTGATAGTGGTTGTTTCTATCACAATATTTAACCCCTAATATCCCGCTTATAAGCATCATCACTTCTTTGTTTTAAACAAATTTCTGTTGTGCCACCTTTTGGAAAGTTGATCCATCTTATTTTTTATCATGTTTCTCATGCCTCTGCTCTTATCATCATTGAATTATCTGTTTGTTTTTTTCAATAATTGAAAAAAAATATGTTGGATATAATGGGTGCCAAAACTTATATTGTTCTTCCTATTCCCCAGGAGTGAGTGCAGCAAGCCTATGCAGCTTGGAGCGAGCTTTGCTGGTGGATATATGCTGGTGTTTTCTATGCTGGTGTTTCTCATTCTGCTGACAACCTTATTTCTTTACTCAATAATGCCAAGGGAACTACAGTGGGTGATGTAAGTGTTAACAATAAGGAGGTTCACCGATATTTCCTCGCTGGATGGTGGGAAATAATAATTCTTTTGGCTCTTTTTATTCATGACTATCTTAAACTTCTAATAGGTCTGGGTAATTCTATTAAGAAGGATGGTTTTGTATTCATCCTACTGAGAACTTTTTACAAAAATACTCAAGTTACATGATTGGGAACAAGATATGATACATGATATTGGGGATTATACTTTGGTTAGTTCTTACTAGTGTTGTTGTTGTTTAATATAAAAGATAACATTTTTTTATTAATGTATTATGCTTGCTGCTATATAGCTTGACGCAAGATATGATAATGATATTGGGGATTATATACTTTGGTTAATTTTTACTAGTGCTGTTGTTGTTTAAGATAAAAGATAACCTTTTTTATTAATGTATTGTGCTGGCTGCTGTATAGCTTGACGCTTGCTGTTGCTGTACAGCATCAGTAAGCTCTACTTTTTTTAAAAAAGAATATAATTGGCAAATGCTCCGGTTGTTTAGGGAAAACCGAAGCATTTGTACAACAAATGCTCCGGTTTTACCTTAATAACCGGAGCATTTGATAGTCATATGCTCCGGTTTCCAAAAACAACCGGAGCATTTGAGACACCAAATGCTCCGGTTTCCAAAAACAACTGGAGCATTTGAGACACCAAATGCTCAAATGCTCGTATGACGTCTGCTACGCGTATGTCAACTGGAGCTTGTGGGCTTTTTAACCAGAGCATTTGAGCTTTTTTCCACTAGTGCTAGACACTAGGGGAGAATAGACTTTGAACTTACAATTAGAATAACCAGGCTAGACTCAAAGATTGGGCCATTATGGACTTAGGGAGGAGTAGCTTCGGTAAACTCGATGATTTGGGCCGTTATGGACCTAAGGAGGACTAGAATTTGAACTAAAATTTAAAGTAACCATGATAGGCAAAAAGATTGAGGGGTTTTAGAGTTTGGATTTCGTCTTATATGGGTTCGGAATTGAAATTGACTAGACCTTACATATAGATGGAAACTAGACCTAGGATAATTGGGCTTTTTATTGTCCTAAGACTTGGCTAGCACTTAAATGGAGATGGAAACTAGACCTAGGGTATGAATTGGGCTTTTATAGTCCTAAGACTTAACTAGGGCATACGTGAAGATGCAAACTAAAATTAGGGTATGAACTGGGCCTTTATAGTTCTAAGTGTTGACTAGGGCTTACATGGAGATGCAAACTAGACCTAGGGTATGAATGGGGTTTTTATTGTCCTAAGACTTGAATAGGCTTACATGGAGATGCAAGCTAGACCTAGAGTATGAATTCTGCTTTTATAGTCCTAAGACTTGACTAGGGCTTGAATGGAGATGCAAACTAGACCTAGGGTATGAATTGGGGTTTTGTAGTCCTAAGATTTGACTAGGGCTTACGTGCAGATGCAAACTAGACCTAGGACATGAATTGGGCCTAAATGGACCAAACTTTGGACTTAGTCCTATATTGGTTTGAAGTTAGACTTCGAGATGCGCATGGGTTTATCATTCGAAATGGACTAGGTTTGGACTTAGATTGGAATGGACTAGGATTAGACTTAGATTGGGCCTAAGATGGATCCTAATGCGGGTGGGCCTAATATGAATGCATGGACTCAAGTTTAAATGGGCCTAATATGAATGAAAATGGATTGGGATTGGTTGATTGGATTGGATTGTTTAGATTATGATTGAGATATTTGGATTAGGCTTAGAATTTTTGAAATTCGTCTTTGAAAGGGACCCCTTTCTTTTTATCTTTTATTGGAAAAGATGATGGGATTAATTTATGAAAAGATTTTATCTTGAACTTGTGGTAGGGTGATGATTAGTAAATATTTTCGTAAAAGATAGAACATAATAGGGTCTAGGACTGATTTCGAAAAAGATATAGTTTTCGAAATGCATGGAGTATGATAGGGAAGATTTGTTGGATAGGACGGAGAAGCTGAGATGACGTAGACATGTCATGACAACTATAACTCTATCATGATCACTTTTCTAGATGCACCTTTTTTTTCGTAGACTAACTTCAGGTGATATGTATGAAAAAATCGATTTTTATTTTTAGATTACGTGAGTTTTCTTTGAAAAAGATGACCTAAAGTGATCATGAACGATGATGCGAACATAGAGAGAAATCCAACAAATAAACCGACTAAAACTAATCACAGAGAAGTTGGGAAGCTTGCGCCACACACAAGAGAGTTGTGTAACGTGCGCTTAGCGGTGCGCCAAGTGCACAAGGCTTGCGTGTGACGCAAGCTTGGTGCGTTTGGTGCATTGGTTTTTTCGGAGTGGTTTCTTTTTTCGTCGGTGTATTGATCGTTTTTCGATGATCTATAGCCTAATTCGAAGGGAAATACGAGGGGAAAGCACGTTGAACATAGAAAACAAAGAATCAAGGATGTCATATAGGCAAGAATAGTATGCAGTTCTCATCCTAGAGTCAAGATATATGTTTAAAACTATGGTCAGGTTTAGGTTAAGGCTGAAAAGGGTCCATGATTAAAGATTGATCCCACCCTTCGTATCTTTGATTAAAAAGGTGGCCATGTGCAAGGCGCACTCCAGTTCTCAAGTCAGGAGCAAGATAACAATGTCATGGTTTGTTAGGTTTGCTTATGACTAATATCCATCACTATCACTCATAAAGCTTTTTGGAAGGACAACACGCAAAACCTTTGGAGATGGCCTCACGCATAGAACATGCGCTAATGAGGCAAGGAAGATATTCCTTGTACTGGGCTAGAAAAATAGCCATGCATATGCAAAACTGTAATGTTATTTAAAAGCATAAAATAAGTATGAATCGCATTTTTCGAGTTTCACCCACTCATTTAAAAATAAATTATAAAATCCTTCCTAGTAAAGTCGCCAAATTGTACACATGTTTTATTGGCCTACGCGGGATAAGTGCATATTTGACTACCTCATTGAAGGAATGTATTGAAAAACGTTTTGAAATCACCAACAAGTCTTTAGAGGAAAGACTCATAAACCGAATTGGATATTGATAAATCATAAAGACAAATTAGTAACTTATCCAATGTATATTTCCACGTCATGACTCCATTAGTGGTCATTTAACCATAGATTGAGTTCGCGGGTAAGGGTATGAATAAGATCAGTAACAAAATTCACCCATTGATGGCTCCCTACATAATATCAATTCATGTGCGAGTTTTATGCAAATAAACAACCACATAATTATTTGCTAATGCATTGTATATAATGATTCTATGTCAGTTCATTAAACAAACAAAAGACTAATTTGACATGTTATTAAATCAATCAAATTACTTGGATCCTAATCAGATTGTCCAATTATCTTATTAGGCATTAGAACAGTTCTTTAGGTCTTTGATTAACAATAATCAGCATGTGCGGCTACGAAAGCTTAAAACATACAATTATGCCATGGATGATGAGGAGATGCAGGAGTTCGAGGCTAGAGTGAGCCAAAGAGTTAGAGAACAGACGATGCAAGAGATGAACTCGAAGATAGATGCAATAGTTCAAGAAAGGTTGATGGCTTTTGCGGCGCAATTAGGTCTTCAAGTACCAAATCAAACAAGGGAAGATGCGCCGGTCCAAAGTCCTCACACTCCAGTTGATCCTAGTAGCTGTCACTCGGGGGGAAATGATCCATTTGTGAACTTGAAGGTATATATTTATTGTATATATTTATTTTATATCTTCTAAGATTATGATATTATGCTTCTAAAACACTTAATTAATGACATTGTGTTCTCATTTGATGTTAAGAGTCAAGTTCCATGTCGTTTGGCATTAGCGGATGTCTCGGGGCCGATCATTGTAGCTGAGGGTACCGTTCATCCACAACCGGCGTCATCATCACATTCTACGGCCGTGAAAGTGAGTGTTGATAATTTTTTTCCAGACTACGCAGATGCTCCAGTTCCACTACCTACTCCATACATCGTGAACCTCAGTCAAGCTGAGGGTTCATTTATAGATTGGCCGAAAGAGTTGGTATTTGTAGTCTCAGATAATTAGGTAACTTATGTTTAATATCTTGATTTATATACTATGTAAGCTTGATTGATATATGAAATAATCTATATACATATATAGTATGAATTAAAAATAAGTCGAATTGAATTAGGAACATTTGCCTGAGGGAGGTGCGATGAAGAAGAAGAAGAAAAAAATAGTTGGTAGTGATCTTTGCACCGATGAGTCTGCACATAGGTACATAGATCCTTTTCTTGACTTATCACTGGAGGATATGGATGATATTGTCAAGGATATGCACCGATTATTTTGCAACCGGCCCTCAGATGAGCCTTTTAGTATGCAAGTTATGAAGGGTACCGTCTTCAACTATGATAGTGATCAGATGATCATTCTCTCGCGACAAGATGTTTTTCAATTTCTCACGGGAGCATGGCTTAATTTATCCATTTTGCAAATATTTATGAGTGAGAATTCTCAAACTCTAAACTAATTAACATTGATATTTATTTTTTATTGTTTCTTCTAAGTAATAAGTATTTGGAGTGTAGGCATTTGGAAGAGGAGTCTGAATCAGAGGGTACTATTGGTTTCATGTGTCCAAGTATGATTTCGGCGACCATGATACGCAATGAACCAGATGCCATGATCAACTACATGGCAAGTTCAATGAAAGCGAATCAAAATATGCGTTTCATCCTATATCCGTATATTCAAAAGTATGTTAGTTAAACTAATCTTTTCTTTGTTTTATCTATATGAACTTGTGGTTATATGAGCATCACATTTTGTTCCATGCCTTAGGGAACATTGGATTCTTCTTGTCATTTGTCTATCTAAGAAAGCTGTATATATATTTGATTCGCTACAGAGAGAAAGAAAATTAACTATCAAGATGCCGCTGAATACGTAAGTTCATAGTTGTTATACATGTTAATTAATTTACATGCATTTTATGATATTTTAAATAAAGTTTTCAAATCCCAAAGGAAAATCATTTGTTGGAATTGATAAAACCTTTTCGATAAAATGAAAATTATATATATCGTCGGGAATCCGACGTTTACAAATGTTTATAGTAATTAATTGTTACAAAATTTCTATACTTAGTGCATATACAAGTTCCACGCACCTTGAAGGATCCAATAAAGGAACTAAATTGTCTTGGATAACGATCCCGGTAAAACTCTTATGGTTTTGTATTTGATACCTAATTTATAATTATATTTAGGATTTTATCTCCGATTCTAATATATATCTTAAATTTGGTGTAGTGTGATCAACAATCGGGAGGAGCGGAATGCGGCTATTTCGTGATGAAAAACATGCTTGAAATCGTCCGCATGCACTATGATTCAGATAATTTACAGGAGGTATATGTATGTCACAAATTCGTTATTTATACTTATTAAGTATATTAACTAATTTAATATATTTCTAGTATTTTCCACCAAGTCCTCAGCCATACTCCGCAACTGAAATCGACGAACTTAGAGAACTTTTTGCAAATTACTTTGTAGAGGTCGTCAAAGCTGCAAACTAACTAGTTAGTATATGTATTTATAGGTTGAACAATATTTTGTTGGTTGCCTGATTGCGATTGATTGCAATATTGGTTGCTTTGAGATGTACAGGAACAGGTTTTGGTTATATATGCAAAATTCTCCCAACGATTTCTTGGGTTGTCCAAATTACAAAGGAGACTCTGCCGAATTTTCTGCTCATAATTATTAATATAATGTTCGTTTAGTTTTAAAGTTTAAAGGAAATAACAAACAAAAAAAACCCCAAAAATCATCATTTGCGTCGCACCTTGCTCAATGTGCGACGCAAATGATCTACTATCTGCGTCGCACGTTAGCAATGTGTGCCGCAGATGACTCTTCGGCTGCTGGCTGTTGTGGCTGCAAGGCACTACCGTCTACGTCGCATGCTGCTCAATGTGCGACACAGATAGTAGATCATTTGCGTCGCATATTGAGCAGCATGCGACGCAGATGGTAGAGCCCTGCATCCACAGCAGCTAGCAGCCCAAGAGTTATTTGCGTCGCGTGGTAGCCTGGGTCCGATGCAAATAGAGAGAAAACTGCGTCGCATGCTTGTCCGACGCAGATCATGTATCCTGATTTGCGTCGAGAGCTGTGCCGTCGGACCCATGTCCGACGCAAATGGGTGCCTCGCATCCGACGCAAATCGTCAATTCTGTACTAGTGAGTATAATCAATGTAGAAAAGAAATAAAAAGATTAGATATTAGGGAAGAATGTTTAGTAGAGCGTTAATGCTTTAAAAGGTCTACATCATGAAAGTATTTTATTTGTACAAAAGTAATTATACCTTTGTCTCCTGGGTCTTGTGCAACGACCTTCTAGACAAGCAATCTTGAATCTTGAATTGAGATTGAATGTATTAGTGTGTTTCATTATATGTTTGAATGTATTTGAATGTGTTTGTATATCTTTCATGGAATGTATGGGTGTTAGGAAGTAATGAATTCGTAGGGGAAAAGTGTTGTAAAAAAACCATGTCCAACGTTTGAAGAAATCCCAGCTACTTATAGGCAAAGGACTCCGAAAATGAAGCGAAGAGATAAGTAAAAATTGTGCATCTAACGCACAGCTCGTGCGCTAGGCACATGGTCTCTCGCGCACTGCGTTTGAATTTTTGAAAATTGTGTACCGCATTGATGTTGCGCTTGCGCAATATTACGTGTCCAACGCAATGTTAATCTGGCCGATTTTTTATCATTTTAAGATTCTATTTTATCCTTTGATGAAAGCTATCCTTCGAAATCCGAAACCAGCTATCTTTAGGAATAAAAATATGATTTTCGAAATATCCTTTAAAAACCAATTATCGAGAATAATTAATATTAAAATATAAAAAAAAATTATGAGGAAAAATTGATTGGGATTTTAAAATTGGGCTTGGATTTAATAAATAGGTTTTAAATTTTCGAAACACTTTTGGGCTTAGCTCATTCGATTGCTCTTCGTTTGGACCAGACCAATAAAGATGACTGTATATTTCATCATTGGATACTACACGGGGAAACACGAATTTGTATCTACAATAAGTAAAAAATTAAATATAAATTAGGATATGTTCCACTTTCTTAATTTCCATGAAAAATGAGAAACAAAAAATATATAACGGGATGGAGAGAATTTTACTTAGATTAAACGAGAATTAGGCGGGTGAGAGCATTAGTAATGAGGGGTTATCTTAGGTGACTCTTAATCTCAAGAGTGTAATGTGGGGCTCTTAATAACAGATAGGTGCGAATTTTTCTGAAATAAGAGCTTACTGTTCTTAATTAGAGAGCCACCTATTGAACCACTAAAAATTGACACTTGGTAGAAGAAGGAAGGAAAATGGTGATAACTCATGCATATTTTAAAGGAACATTAATTAAGAGATAGTACATAAGATGATAAGAGATAGTGCATTTCTTTAGATTTGTAGTAGGTGACTCTAATTTTGAGAGAAAGATGAGGTGGAAGCGGAGAGAGACTAAGAGATACTAAAATAAGAGTCTCCTATTACGGATGCTCTGAGCATCTCTTGGTCGCTGAATCATGGTTATGTAACTTTGAAGTACTCACGATTAGAGCTGTCAGTTTGGTTAATGAATTGCTGGTTGAACTGAAACAACTGAAAATTGAACTGAATTAAACTGAATTGGGAGTAACTGTAACTGAAATAAACTGAAAAATGCTGAACTGAAACTGAAATAAACTGTATATGAAAAACCAAAACTAAACTGCAACTGAACTTAAACAAACTGTAACTGAAAATAACTGTGAAATATGAAAAGTTGATCGATCAACTAAACCGAACTGAACTGAATATTTAACTGAATTAACTAAACTGATTCAAACTGAAACTAAACTGACCTGAAACCGATTTAAACTGAAATTGTTTTAAACTGATTTTTAATTGTACCCAAATCGAATTCACATATTACCCAAATTCATGACAGTACTCCAATTCACATACAAATTTTATCGTGATAATTTTTTATTAGTAATTGAATTTATGACCTTTTAGAGTAAACAATTGGTTTATGTAGCCTTTATAGTCTATACTACACCTCTAACCAGTATGTGAACACATCACTTGCCCCAAAAGTAGGGGGAAAAGGGAAGTTTTGGGGGGAAAAGATTTGCTGAATGACGCTAAAGAATAGTGGGAGAATTAGCGGGTACATTTCATGAGATAGATTTTAGCTATTTAGTAAAACACTAAAGAAAAAGAAAAAAAAGTTCATCTTTGTACATGTCTATCAACTGTAGGGGAGAAGTATCTCCATGAAACGCTCTCCGGCAACAAACCCATTACAGTATCGAGATTCAAGCTAATTAGAAAACCATAGTTAAAATATTTGAAATTAGTGACAATCTAACTTTGTCATCTTCTTCATGGTCAAAATATTTGAAATTAGTTCATTTCAGTTAAGATCGGGCAAAAAAATCCAACTGGTAAATTTTTTATTAGATCATATCTTGTTTGATCTGCTTTTTGTATTTGGCTATTTAGACTAACATTAGAGATAATTTGATGATGGGTTAGTGGGTGATTGAAATTTGTAGGTGCAATCAATGTTTTATTTTCATTGTTTGATTTTCCAACTGCCAACTTATTTCATAGTTTGGATCTCTTGACTTAGTAAAAGATGTAGAAAGAATAAGAAGACGAAGACACGAAGTATCCCCAAGACTCCAATCTCCATTATCACAATTTACAACATATGACCACCATTGAAGTGGAACATACCAAGTTTTAAATCCTGCTTTATAAGGCTGAATGTGCAGTTGTGCACCATCGCCATAAAATGGCCTTGGAAATTCAAAGGGAGAAAAATCAAAAGAAGGGAAAAAGGAGCTTATAATTTGTCCAATACCTAAGAGTTCAACATCAAGATGTTTAAGCATAAAAAGGTGTTTTTTCAATATTTAGACAAAATAGAGTGAATGAGGAGGCTTGATAATAATGTTTTGAGGAAATGGGGATTATATAGAGGGTGAGGAGGGAAGGCTGGTGAGTAGGGAGTAGTTGAAAATGGAGAGTTGAAGGGGCTGGGAGCCGCTGATGATGGAGTTAATTGAAGGTAGAGATTTGCTTAGTGTATATGTACACGGATTGATGAGGTGGAAATACTTTCCTCTTGCTTACCTTTTCTTGTTAATGAAAGAATGAAGTGAAAGAGAGTTTGAATTTTAATTAATATTAGGCTCGAGCAATGGATATTAAATTTAAATGGACGCAATGCGTGTTTCAAATTATAAAAACATGTACTTAGTTATTATTTACTGTTAAGTTATTACTATTTAAGTTATTGATTATACACTTATATTTTAATATATGGTCATTACTTCTATTAAGCTAAATCTCTTATAGCATCACTTATAAACTTATAGCAAATTAGGAATATAGCAAGAAGCGAAACCGAACAAGTTGATCTAAGACTCTGAGTCATTTCACACGTATTTGTGCTTTGATCGTTAATGCATCAATCATTATTAGTATTAACTAATCATAAGTTGATCAAGTTCAAATAAATTATAAACTTCATACTTTTCACGCTGTTCATACTGATTCATGTCTCGCAGTCGCGGTGTCTCCATCTTCATACAATCAAACTCTAGTCTCATATTCTCACTTCAATATTATGTTTCGAATTCAAAATGGAGCATTGTTATCTTCAATTATCTTATCGGCCTATATTGATATATTCATTTAGTCTAATATCAATGTCTTTCAATTTGACTTAGATGTATGAGTCTAAGAAAATGATTATAACCTGTTAACAACTTAAATGGAGTATTCTTATCTTGATTTAGCTTATCGACATACATTGATACATTGATTTATCAATCCAATATCAATTTGTTTCACTCCAATATTATGTTTTTAAAATTAAAATGGATACAACTTAATCATACTTTAAATGGAGCACAGTTATTTTCAATTACTTTACCGACTTAAGTTGATACATTCATCTAATTTAATATCAATTTCTTTCAGTTTGACAAGATGTATTAGTTTCAAATTGAATATAACCTGATAATGATTAACTTAAATGGAGTATTGTTATCTTGATTTCACTTATCGATTCTCATATATACCTTGATCTAATCCAATATTAACTTATTTTACGTTGATTATATGTTTTTAGTTTTCAAATGCATATAGCCTAATGACTAGTATAGTTATAGTAAGACATTGATCTAATTGACTTTTAAAAAAATGTCTTTCAAGTAAGTTTATAAGAATTTATACTAATATAAGACGTTCTTTTTAACCAAACATGATGTGATTTGCATACAAACTAAAAGTTTGAATATCGACATATATATAAATTGTCTTATTCCAAATTGTCGAATATATCAGTAAAGTACGCATATAGAGTTGTCACTTTCATACACGTTATTGGGAAGTACAACCAGTTTATTCCGAGGCAAGTGCCGGACTACACTTATTTACCACGTCAATTTTAATTGAACCCGAAAAACATTTGGCCAAAACCTGACATGAAGTTCCATTTTTCCCGAACAAATACAAGAATGTGACTAACTTCAACCCGAACCGATGCGATTATTGTCAAACTTATGTGATTTTCGTCAATAACTAAAATAAGCGGAAATGAAATTGAAAATAACTGCAACGTTTTTTAACTGCTATGGATTCAATCGTTGGTTGGTTTAAAAACTGGTTTAAACTGCAACTGAATTGAACTGAAACTGGAAAGAAAATAACTGAATTAAACTGAACTGAAAAATCTGTTAACTTAACTGAACTGTTAATAATTTTAACTGTTGTAAACTGAACTGATATAAACTGAACTGTTTAGATATAACCATAACTGAACTGTTGAACTGAATTCAGACCTCTACTCACAATACGTAAAGGTCAGTGTGCCAACTAGCATTGCAATTTGCTGAGATCTAAAATGTTCAATGATGAATTCACACCTCTACTCACAATACGTAAAGGTCATCAATGCCATTCGTGTCTCGGAATCTTCCTTGCCTCCCTGTTAATTGTCATGCTCGAAATTATCAAAAAAACAAATTGTCATGCTCGACAATCCCATTTGCTTTTTCTTAAAATCCAAACACAAACCATCATGTTCCTTCATGACTTCACAGCTATTTATTTTCCTTTTGCTTCCAAGATAATCCGTCCTAATCTCACAGTTTTTTTATTTCTCCATTGAGAAAGACATTATTGCATTTGCAACTGTCAAGCTCTTGCGACCATCTTTTGTCATTCTATAAATCCTTTTATTTATTCCTATTTTCTTGGAGTTGAACATTTAAAATAAATTTGGAGGTTGAGGTGGTGGAATAGTGAAATCGCTTCCCACCTCATATACCTGAGGTTTAGGGATCAAAGTATCAAACTTCATGTGACTCATTTCAAGATTTCCCTTTATCCCACTCTCAAGTGAGCCCCCTTCATCTTACTTTTTTTAAAATAAATTTGAAATGATTTTTGAAAAAAAAAAATTCATTGGTAGCCCTATGTTTTGATGCTTTACATTTAATGAATAATGACTCCATGTTGTTTCTAATAAAATTGGAAGACCTATATCCACATTGTTTCTCAAACATGACCACAATGATGTTTGTCAAATATTTGTTAAGATATGTACAGTAACGATGTTTTATTGTAATGATTTCAGGTTAAATGACGAAAATTTTGTTAGAAAACACATTATTTCTTACACTTTTTGTTAAAAAATATTTTATATTATTATTTTTTGCGAGAAAATACCCCATTGAACAACTTTTTTCAAAATACTTACCCTATTCAGATAGTTCGACAAAAATTTAAAGTTCCGGTGATTGGCTTTTCTATTTATCCTCACTCTCTCCGCGTGCGATTCACGCAGATTCAGTTTTTTGCTCTTCTTTTTGCCTTTTGAGCTTGCTATGTCCTCACTCACCAGCTCCGTATCTTCCATCTCATAATGTAGGATTAAAGTCTACAACTCTGGAAAACTAATAAAACTGGTTCTCTTTCTTAGTCATGAAAATATCCAACAAGCCCATATATGATTTGTCCAGTGGCGAATCTTGGAACTTTTGCTACTGGGGGCCAAAAAAATTCACAGTGATATATATGAAAGTATAAAAGCTATAACATATGAATATTATTTCCAGGTCCAAAGTAAACAAATAAATATATACCGTATATAAATATCAAAATAAACTAAGTTATAAATTAATTTTTATACCTGATAAGTAATAAGTGTTGGTACAAAGACGAAATAAAGAAGTCAAACATCAAAAGTTTAAAGATTTACATTTTTTTGAGGGGAAAACATGTATAAGAAAAATTAGATAAAGATAAAAAAGACAATAGTAACAATTAATATATGAATGAAAAGAAAAAACTACCTAAAAAAAAGGGAAAAAAAAATAAAAGAAAGAAATGGGCTAACAAAGGAACAGTTAGCATTTCCCCTCAAAAAAAAAAAGGAACAGTTAGCACTTAGCACGTGATTTCAAAGGAGGAGAACAATCATCAACATCATTGTGGGCCCTCCGTTTCCCCATTTCTTCTTCTTTAAACTACAGGACTATGCCTACGGGTAGTTTAGTACGTGTGTCAGACTCAGTAATATACTGTAGTATTTGGGCTTTTTTTTTGGGCTAAATAAAATACTTAAACTGCTTATATTTTTTTCTTAAAATCTTTTAGGGGCCACGCCCAGGCCTGCCCCTTAAAAGATCCGCCCCTGGATTTGTCCATCTGGACTTCTGTGGCAGTTTGTTTTAGAAATTTTTTGGATTTTAGTCAAGCCAAGGAAATTAAGAGAACAAAAAAACATAGGAGTAGTGAAGGAAGTTTTACATAAAATTATATCTGACCAACAACTCAACTATTATTAGTTAACTCCAAATTTAATCTCGTTTGATACCTTAGCACTTTCCAGTAATTGTTTAATAACTGCAAATTTATGGCCACTGAACGTAACTTGACATATTGAGAAAGATCGACTTTGTCATTCCAACTCAAGAAAACTGGGACAAAAATTTTAGATTACAATTTCAAATAATATCATTTAGAACTCAACTTCTGTTGTTTTATATGGCAAGTACAGGTTTTGGCAGAAACTTAATATAACATAAGATAACATAATATTCGATCTTATCTGGTCTTAACTCATATCTGAATCATTTTCTTACACATGTACCTTGCCCACTACTCATCTCAGTTCATATCCCGGTAAAACAAATACGAAATCCCTTTGTCATTATCATACTCAAGTCATATTTCGAGAAACATAAATAGAGAAACATAAATATTTCCGAACAATTCCAATAACAGAACCAAAGTATTCTTTCATAATAACTCGATAACAATTCACAACTAACTCATAAAGATGCATATATAACCATGGTCATTACCAGTGATACAAGGGACGCGGGACGGAGCCACGTTTTTCGATCTGGGTCGTTCGATCCCGATCGCGGAACAAACGCGACCCAGATCACCTCCGTTCGCGACTCAGATCGCCTAAGACGACGTCCCTGATTTCAGCGCCGGAAAATTAGCTTGAATCTGTGAGTTTGTCGAAAATTTGTGGTAGCTTCCATTGTTTCTAATGAGAACTTGCAGCTGCATGATAGAAAAATAGAAAGAGAAAGAAGGAGAAGGTAGATAGAAAGAGAAAGAGGATGATCCGTTCAAAAAAAAAAGGGGAGTGTGGGACAGCTGGTCCACCAGCTGTATGAAGCTTTTAACTTTATTTTTTTATTTTGACTTTTGACCACTCATTCTCTTTCCTTTTTTCTTTTTACATTTACTTTTTGGAAGTTGTAGTTTTATTCTCTCAATTACTAGAGTACGTACTTCTTCATACAGTATATACATTACTTTTATTAATTTTCTATTATTATTGTTATTATTATTATTATTCAAAAATATTATTATTATTATCATTATTATTCAAAAAAAATCTATTTAAAAATAATATTTCTTTGATTGCTCTAAAACAAAATTAATACCGCGATGACCCAACGTCCCCGATTCACCCAAGGTAGCGTTTCCCGTTCCCGTTTTCGTACCACGTTTCGCATCGACTCTCGTTCCTTGTATCATTGGTCATTACTCTAAACTGTTTATGATAAAAAATACATCACACGAACATGTAAATACATTTTGCTGAGCATAAAGATTACCTTAAACTCAAGAACAATTATATGCAACCTCCAAGAATCATAAACTTGATCTTAGCTTCATCATAGCTTGAACATATACGTCTCGTTAGCAATTCTCCAATTATCACCTAACAATAATAACAACAATCAATATCCCTTCTCACAACAATTCAGATTGACAAATTGACTTGCTCATATTTCCTAAGCTTTTCCATAAACCACTACAAATTCTTATATACAAATCATTTCACTAATCCAACTCATAAAATCAATCTCCGAAGCTAACTCTAATCAATCCCATTATAGAGAATATTATCAAACAAAATAATTTATAAAATCAGATTTTATAAACTAACTTAAAAAGGATCAATATATATTATAACCTTCAATCCATTAGATAGAGAGGAAAGATTCACACTAGGCGAAAAAGGGCCAAGGGATGTGTTTCTTTTACCATAGCCCTTGGCATTTTGGAAGGGCTGCGGTTTTTTACCGCAGCCCTTCACAACCAAGGGCTGCGGTTCAGGCCCAAAATTGCAGCTCTTCCACACTGAAGGGTTGCGGTTTTGGGTCTAAACCGAAGCCCTTTTACATGGAAGGGCTGCGGTTTGGACCCAAAACCGCAGCCCTTTTTCGTTCGTTTTCTTTTAAAAAAAAAAAAACTCAACCTAGCAACTGCCCCTACTGCCCAGTAGTCCTAGCCCAGAACCCTCCCTCCCCCCAACTACCCAGCAGCCCCACCTGCACCCACCCCCTTGCCACCCCCCCCCAAGTCCCGCACCCCCGCCATCCCCGCACCCCCACCGCCCAGCCAGCCCCTTGCACCCACCCCCCGCCAAGACCCCTAGCCTTACACCCACCCACCCTGACCCAACCCCCAAAGACTTCCCCCGCCAGCCCCTTCCCATCTCAGACCCCCCCCTTCACTCACCCCCTTACCAAGAATGCCCACCGCCAAGTGACACCTCCCTCGCCAAGACCCACCCCCGCCAACACCTATCCCCCTGCCAGCTAGGGGTGGTCACAAAAAACTGAAACTGAAAAACCGAAAAATCGGTCAAAACGGGCGGTTACTGAACCGAAAAATTTGGGATTAAATTGTTCGATTACCCAATAGGTAAATATGACGGTTAAACGGTATGGTTACGGTTATGATTTTTAGGAAAACGGTTAACCGAAAAACCGGATATATTATTATTTAATTTTTTATAATATTTATATTAATTAATTATTATTTTTTAAGTAAATGCTGTAATTTAGACTAAGTAATGTACTATATGCCTCCTGCATCCTTTAACTTGTAATAGTTACTTTGTGCCTCTATGCACTCATTGTGAACTACTCTCACTGTGAACTAACAACTTGTAATAGTTTAGATTTTTGTGCTTGTTTTTTCTTAGAACTTTGAGATATGTATTGTATGGTGCGGAATGTTTTTAGAGATGATTGTCTCTTATAGACTTGGTATTAATGGTATATTATATATGTTGAGAAATATTTAAAATCTAATATATAAAATTAGTAAAATAATTTGATAAAACTTGAGTAACGGTTAATGGTTTACCGGAAAACCGTACCGAAAAACCGGTTAACCGTTTATGCGGTTACCGGTTTGAACGATTACGGTTCGCAAAAATGGCGAACCGATACTTCCGATAACCGAACCGAATTTCTATTTCGGGACGGTTAACCACCCATGAACACCCCTACTGCCAGCACCCCCCAAGCCGAGCACCCCCCCGGCAGCACCCCCTCAGCCCAGCCTCCCTGCCACCTCGTGGCTTGTTTATGGTAGCTAGATCCTTGTTGTCAAAAGTGGTGCTTAATTAGTGTATCAAAATGACTCAAAATCTAAGAATTGGACATGCATCGGCTAAAATAGGCCTAAAATGACATTTACCTTCCCAAAATTCAATCAATAACAAATGCAAGCCAACAAATCCAGTCAATACTTATATCATACCTCAAATTATCATATTCAAAAAAAAATTGAGTTAAATGACTCAAAATCTAAGAATTGAACGTGAAATGGCCAAAATAGAGATACCTGAGTATATGTCTCATGATTTATTTACGTTTCTCCGTTTCTTAGGAGTTTGAACATGTATCCCTTCCGTGTGATCGACACGCGTATAGTTCTCTGACATATTCACATCATCTTCCACGCTATTTTTGGGATAGGTAAAAGTTGGGATGTCCTCAAATGCATCATACTCTTCCTCATCCTCAACATCACCAATGTCGAGAATACTCCTTTTGCCCCGGTACAACAATTAATCACTTTTTATCAGCGATATCAGTTACATAGAATACTTGTTTAGCATGTGATGCAAGTATAAATGGCTCTTGAGTTTCACGTAGATCACGCATGTCCACAAGAGTGAATCCGCAAGGATCATCTGTTTTTACACAACATCGATTATCGTCAACCCACTTGCAACAAAAGAGGCAAATATGAAAAGCAGAATAGTCAAGCTCCCATATTTCTTAAATTCGCCCACAATAATTGGTGTCAGCAAGAATGGGAGACTTATCCTTCGAGCATGTGTATTGTGTAGATGACACCACAAGTGAAACACCATTATTTTGTTGCGATGTCGACTTAAGATCTTGACGTTCAGTCCAAAACGTAAACACGTTAATATCATAATAACCCTCATAAGAGTGTACAGCTTCACGAGGACAAAATGTTATCCACTTGACTGTTTCAGAAACACTTTCATCCAAATCATTCACTACTCGATCATGAAACCAATCAATGAACGTCTTGTTATGCATTTGCGCCAATGCCCTTATTCCTTTTCCAGGGTTGCTAACACGTAATTCCTCCATATTTTCATCTAAATAAGGATGGACAACTGCTACGTGATGCAACACAAATAAGTGAGCTTGTGTACACTCGTCGAGAGAAGGTGAGACCAATTTTAAGCCAATTGTACCCTTGCCCTCAAGTCTGCCCTCGTGTCGAGATGTCTGAAGTCCCATAGGATCAGCACTAGCAAAATACTCAGCCACAAAATTACTGACCTCTTCACCCACAATCCCTTAAATTATACTACCTTCTTGTTGTGCAGGATATTGAACTTTATCCTTCAAAGTACCCATATATCTCTCAAAAGAATAGCACCACCTCAGAAACACTAGACCACACAACTTAATTTCTAGAACTAGATGGACAATGAGATGCACCATAAGGTCAAATAATGGGGGGGAAGCATCTCAAATTTGCATAAAGTTTCAACTACTTTGGGTTGCAAGGAATCGAGGGTCGATAGTTGTAACACCCCCAAATTCCATACACGTCTAAGCTACGTTGCATCGACTTTGGGAGTGTTACCGCCGCGGTGAAACGCAAGGCATAATAAAATCAAAACGTTACAACTCCTTATTAAGAAAACTACATTGCAGCGGAAATAAAATGTTTACTTTAACTACAACTCGGGAATCACCAAGGACCCCTTTTTATTCAAACTACGAACTAATTAAGTAAATCATAATAGTCTTATAATGCTTATTTTAAAACACTTTAAAGTTTCAAGACCAAGATCTATCCCCCGTATGCTCAACATCATGCAGCAACACCAGCACACCTAGTATGCTCCCCATTGAAGCATCAATGGTTCATCACAGGTCAATAAACAACACAATAACACACAATCAGCTATGTTGAGTACATAGTAAAGCATTGAGTGCATACAAAGCATAAACAGAGAAATATGGATCATTCCTAGACATGATACTACTATAGCATTATATTCTTTACTTTTTATTTAGTTGGCAGCGAACGGGCACCGTCATCTTACTAGAATCATACGGGCTACTTAATCCTTAATAGACAACTCAGTCTATTAGATGGAATGCAAATACGGTTTCGTTCCGTTCCACATCCATCACCTTAGTATGCATACCCCCAAGATCGTACGGAACCTTCCGCCTACTTGAGTTATCAAAATTTATAAGGACACTACTATCGTCATAGTAGGCCTGCGTAGGAGTGTAGAGTAAGTGTAACACCCCAGAATTTCAAAGACCGAAAAGAAAGAAATAATAATAATATAATTAATAGGACGATGGCGGAAACATCGTCTTCTGGGAATGTCACTACTACAAGAATAGTGTTTAAATAACTAAGTGATAAAAACAAACATAAGTAAATACTATAAGTAAATTAATTACTTAGATTAAAATCGAAATGAGAAAACTATCTCAAACTATAGAGAAGTCTAGAACTAAAACCCCTAATAGATTATTTCTCGCATCTCAACCCGAGCCCAAAATCAAAGAAAATCCCCATCAACAAAACCTGCAAAATATACAACAAATATCCACAATCGGTGGGGAGTAACTAGCAGTTCTCCCCTGAACAAAAGCAATCAAAGTACGATTCAGACATAGATTAATAAGAAAGGAAATAATTAAGTCAAGTTAACTACAATATGCATCCACTTCCATATAACTCACAAATAACGCAAATGAATAATAAATAGCAAGTGAGTTGGATAAAAATAAATAAATCATCTCAATAGTACTTTTAGAAAAATAAAAGTATAGGTAAAACAAGTGTCTGAGACAGAAACCGAACGCTAGTGATTCGCAAATCACTTCCTAAGGTTTGTCGATCGCAATCTCCGGTGCCGGCCTATGGGCTTACGTTCCCCCACCGCCTGTGTCTAAGAATGGCCAAACTCCCGATGCGAGGGTAGAACACGCAGTAACTCCCCGACCTCTCGGACGACAACAATTAACCCAGGCTTACCCCTAGTTCGCAAACCAGGTGGTTGGCATGTTCTTCACCGGGGACTACATCTATCCCACCGGATGTTCTTATCTCAAAATAAAATCATAAATATCATCAAAGTCTCATTCATTTCAAAAATATTCGTCAAAAGGGATGCCACCCGGCCTTATACCCATAATTCATCAAAAGTAATTCTTCAAAAATCCTCAAAATAAATCACTTACAAATTTTCAACAAATATCTCTCACAATAACACTTGAACATTCCAAAACATCAACAATGACAATATACTGGTTTTTACAGCAACCACACTCAATCACAAATACATCACCAATTAACTCTAAATCATATTCATTAAAAGAATAATAACAATTAAATCATTTTATTCCATAAATCAAACCTAAACATATGGTTACTCAAATGATGCATACTGTATACTACTGAAAATCAGCAACCCAGAATATATTAAATTATAAATTATATCTGATTTACAAGCCCTCAAACAATTTAATAGTGTGTCCTCAATTTCATCCCAAAAACACCATAATAATTATGAAACCTACAAATTCGAGCAGTAAAATCACACAAAAATTATCATATAACCCTAATAGCTCTACTGACATGGTACAATTTTTATTTATAATTTTCGGACTCAAAAAATATTTTTAACAGTTAATATACAGATTACTCAAATAAGCCATTAAAATAATTAAAAATATAAACAGATGCCCAAAAATTACCAAAAATTCACATAACATGTAAAAAATCACGTAAATACATATTATTCAAATAAATTAATTTTTCAGCCTCTATAAATAATTTTCATGAATTATATACTGACTGAACAGAAATTACAAAAACAGATATATCAATTAATTAAAACAGTAAACAGTAGATAAAAATTATTCTAAGGCATGGAATACATTATACGCATGTAACATGATCTAATAAAAATGATTTCATCAATTTTAACAGTCGTTCAATAATTATTATGAAATCTAGCCTAAAACGCACAAAATACTAATTAAATCAAATAAATATTAAAAATCACGCGAAAATTATTTTTCTCTACACAGTATTCACATATCATGTGTCACGTATGTTCATGTCAAAGTTCATCAAAAATCTCATTCAAAAAGTATTTTAGATAATTCCTAACGTAGTAATCTAATACCGAATAATACCCTAATCACTATGGTTCTAAGATAACAACTAGTTACCTGGATCGTCGGGAGGAGAGCTGAGTCTAAAGAGACAATCACGAGTTAATCATGCAATCCAAATCCTCTTCTAACCCCAAGCATTACGAACGAGAATTGTAA